>CM067370.1:183756193-183763693 GCA_034401795.1 Chaetoderma sp. LZ-2023a | reverse complement strand
AAATACGGAAACAAGTTCGACCAACTAATCAAAACAGCAAAAATAACTTAATTACTACCATAACAAATTTTAATGATGCAAGAATGACATAAATGAAACATGGAAAATAATTAAATCACTTTTGAATAAAAATAACCGCAAAGCACAACAAACACAATTTCCTTATACTAACAAAGTAATAACTGATGATTTCGAAATTGCAACATGATATAATGACTATTTTGTTAATATAGGTACAACACTTTCAGATAAAATCAAATCAACATCCTCTAGTAAATATAGTGATTATCTCACAGGCGACTATCAATCCTCCTTTTTCGCTAACCCAGTCAGCAATGAACACATTTTTAACATTCTTAACACACTAAACCATGCAAAAAGTGCTGGCTTGGATGGTTTCAAGTGGAGTATTTTCAGACACTGCACCCTAGCGCTACAACTACCCCGCAACCACATTTGTAATTTATCTTTCATTCAAGGCTCATTTCCGTGAAAATTAAAAGCAGCACGAGTACCACCCATATACAAAGCAAAGGATTCATCTAACTTTCACAAACTATAGACCTGTCTCAATACTTCCACTTTTCTCCAAATTAATGGAACGACTTATATACAATCGGCTTATTAGCTACTTAGATAAAAAGTCAATCCTTTATACATCACAATACGGTTTCCGTGAAAAACATAAAAATAATTGACTGAATTAATTGAAAAGAAAAAACACATGATATGTATGTTTTGGACCTGTCAAAAGCTGTCAGACACTACCAATCATAAGATCTTATTAGAAAAACTGGCCTATTGCGGAATCCGAGGAAGTGCACTCATCTGCATTCAAAGCTATTTACGTGGCAGAACACAATGTGTGCAAGTCAATGCAACTTGCTCTGAAAACAGGAGACTAACTTGCAGTGTTCCTCATGGTTCCATTCTTGGCCCTCTGCTGTTCCTCTTGTATATGGACTACCTGCTTAATATATGCAAACACATGTCACTAATACCATTTGCTGACGACACCAATGACTTTTGCTCTGACGAAGACATAGTTACATTATACAAAAAAGTAAATAAGGAAATAGAAGAAATTACTAACTGTTTTTCATTAAATAAGCTATCATTAAATGTGGATAAAACAAACTATATGCCATTTTCAAAATCTAGAGTATTAAAGATCCAATATATTATGGTAAATCTCAAAAGTTAATGTACAGAAGTATGTTTATTATACATACGACCACCTAACAGTAAAAAGATGTAAATTACGAATTTCCCAAATATTAAAATTGCAAACATAAACAGAACTTAGAAATTTCACAGAACGCTGAGTATTGAGTAGGCTCGGGTGCTGTTGCGTTGTGTAATCATAGCAATGTTGGCAACTGATTACTTCGTTTGATATCGGCTCTATTATTGCTGCTCAGAGCTGTTAGGCTTTGTTCTGTGAGGCTGCACGGCACACTGGCGCCACTATTTTCCGTGACTGTCTAGACATTATTAACGATTTTCTGAGTTCCCTCCAAACTGAGTGAGCCGCAAACAAACGTAACAAACTGTAAGAAACCCGTGCGGGCATATCTTTTAATCCAGGACAATGATAACATAACACATATGCGTGACATATAGTCTGAATATGTGTAAAATAATTAGTATGCACTAATAGTACACTAAGCTATTACTATAGCTAATAGTATACTAAGCTAATACTATACATTGCAATAAAAATATTTAAAATTTCCAAAATTTATGTTAGCTTGCAGGTGATTACATGCACGCTAATTGTTAATAAATAAATATTAATATCTTTATTAATACATAGAGGTCCAAAAATGTATATTAGCAATAAAGAAATTGAGGAAGCCCCTTATGCAAAGTTCGTAGGAGTATATTTAGATAAAATCTTTCCCTGGGCCAAACAAATCGAAACAGTTACTGAAAAAGTAGCAAGAGGAATAGTTGTCATCCAAAGACTAAAAACATATATGACACATCTGTAAATTTGAGATATTTTGTTTTTGAAAATTAAAACTTTTTAATTATTCGAGAGTCAAAGGGTTAATAAGGAAGTACTGAATGTAATGTCTGAATCTATGAATTGTTTAAGTAAGTTCTGTCTTGTCTAATTTATATATGAATATTGTTTAAATAAATCTTGAATAATTGAATAAATAATCTTGAATCTTGAAATCTTTAAAAAAAGGTCAAAGCCCAAGATCAAGATAATCGAAAATGTAAAATCACACTGTTGGCCCATTCGTGTCTCGCGAGAAACGAGATAGAGAATTTGAGAATTATTCTCAACACGAAGCCAAGGCTCTATTGTTAGATTGACTGTTTGCATTAACTCAGAAACGGAATGTTATTGAGACGTCAGCTAAATGACAACATGAGTGGCTGAATACTATAGATAGTCACTGAATATTTGTTATCATTCATTTACATATAGTGCGAAAATTGCAATATATATATATATATATATATATATATATATATAATATTCGTCGTGAGAATGATACGTCAAGGGCCTAGCTTTCCTCCGCACAGACAGGCACAATATTCCAACATAATGATAGCCACTGTCTGAAGTACTGATTTTTAACACATAGACTACATTTCGAGAATCAGCAGCACCAATGGATGGATCCGATCTGCCACTCAAGTACATTACGCCATATTCAACTACGTCACATGTTGGCTGACGTCACAATAATAATTTACAGAGAATACTCGATCATGAAGCTGGAATAGTTCGTGATGTGTATGACTTGTATGTCTTGGATGTATTTACTATTAACTAAACATTCTGTTGAATATTTTGACACTAATTTAACAGTCCCCAGTAAAATTACTTTCAAAATAGTCAACAGTTTACCTGTATACGCACCTCGAAAATGGAATTCTGGTAATTCAAGTTTCGAGGTATATAAATTGATACCAACACGCGCAAAACGTCGGCCATGTCGACACAGAATGGGTTTCAGAATTGGCCCCTCGCACGGGTAACGTCTGACCAACACACGCGCTGTGTATCCTACTCCTAACTTCCTGAGCCTGGCCACGCTCCTGTTGAACTTAGAGTCCAGCCTTGGTTTATCACGCAATACTAAGGATTAACAGAAGCCAGTCAATGTTTGCATTACCTTGCATCAAGCTAACACGACACTAGCAAATAAAAGACAGGAATGCTAAATGAGTCGATATCATACCGCAACCTAGAAAAACACCTTTATGACGTAGGCATACTCACGCGCAATTAGCCATTTTATTTCAATTCTGGATACTACATGAAAAATAAAACCGACACAACATTTTGAAATAATTTGATTGCCAAATGCAGCGACGACATTCGGTCAAATTATTTTCAAAACGATTTACTCGGCAATTGTTCATTGATAATTTGTTAAGGATATTGATGTAGTAGCTTTTGTTTTCCGTAATCTCCTTGGCGATATTGATGACTGGCCGTTGTGGTAATAAACACATACCTGGCTATTATCAACACCGCGTCAAGAACGCACCTCAATGCTGTATTATAAGCGTTATATACCAGTTATCACTCCGTATATTTTATATCGCTATGTGCAGTGTATACTAATATATGATAACGCTAACGTAAAGTTGCTAAACGGTGTTGCTGATCAAGTCAGTGTATGAGGCAAACTGTACTCCAATAGTAAAAATGTTTAAATATTAATTTAACCAATTAACCCTTGTAATGCCAGTGCCTCAATTTCAAGGTATAGCTAGACCTATATATATATATAAGAAAGCTGTTGAATATTTCGAAACCAATTTGGCTGGAATCTATTGCTACCTATGGCAGCAACAGTTTCCAGTCAAATTAGTTTCAAAATATTCAACAGAATATTCCTAACATTACACAGAATTTGTCGATTATAATCTGTGATGGTTAAAGGAGTAACGCAAATTAAACCTTTTGCCATTGGTTAATTGTTTTAACCAGCCGGCCAGTACCTCGTGTCAATGTGAATCATAGGTTCTCTAGCACTATTAGTTCACAGGCGGGATCTTAACCATTTAACACTCAGGCTGGTAATAAATTGGTTTCTGTAGTCGTCGTGGAAAATGTTCATCCTCAAATCTAGAAAATATTATTTTGACAATTTACCACTGGAATGGCTGACTCGATAATCGAACCATTAATTCCAGTAGCACATTTTCAAAAGTAATCATATCTTGGTCGGTAAATGGACATTTTCTATGAGAAAATTAGAATTTTCTTGAACAAACTTTAGGATTATAGGGTCACTTCAGTCTCACAGAGGTGGCTGCTCATATAGCTCTCATCAGATCGATGTGAACCTTGGTAGACATTGTAAACAGAACGAAGTGTTTACACGAGGATAAAATGTTTGCTGTGATTGTATTAATGGTCGTTTCAGCATTCTCTATAACTGGTAAGAAATGAGATATAAATGTACACTATTAAGTATTTTAATCAGAAAGACTAAATAATAAAAAGAATCAAATCATTTACGATTAAATTGTGTTTCTGAATGTCGTGTTAATGTCGGATCATGGGATCCGCCATTTTATTTCCATTTAACTGTTACCACTCTGGTGTCAAAACTTTAAATTTTCAAACTATATGAAAAGATGAATCGGTTTTCATTTTTCAATAAATTTGGTGGGAGATGGTGCTGTCGTAGACAACAACATCATCCACCAAAATTGTTGAAAAATATACACCAGTTTCTTTGATATCGACACAATGAAAGATAGAATATTGACATCAGAGTGGTAAGGATTAAGCTGTAGGCTGAGACTGTATGCTATCACGCTGTGATGACACAGAGGTCCAGATTCAAGACCTTCTTTATGAATAAAAAGCGCTTACTATTATCATGTTGAATATAACAAAGTCAGCAACAATTTACAGTTAAATTATTTTCAACAGATGTCTAATATACTAACGCTATTGCAATATATTTCTAATTATTTTAAAGCTAGAATGATCAATATGGTCGTTACGATGCAGGACATGGTAGACAACTGTGTGGCCATAGGTCTGAGGAGACAAAACCTGGGGTGTATATGGTGTTTTTAAACCTCACAACACAGTTAAATCTGGTGATGTTATCAAGAGAAGTGTTATTTGTAATTTAGTCAGTAGTATAAATAAGACTACATTTTGGCAACACAAATTCTCATAGAATCCTGATAAAAACAAGACCTTTCCAATTTATCCATCATATGACGTCACAATCAGCTACGTGACGAGTAGGATGATGCCATAATCGTGACATCATGAATGATTCGAAATAGTCAATAGTCCGACACGTTGTACGAATTGTATGTCTTTACCATTCAATAAACAATTTGTTGAATATTTTGAAACTAATTTAACTCGACGCTCAATTTTTATGTGAGTGTGAGGACCCTACATAGTACCACGGTAGGTTTGTTCTTATATTGTTCTTCATCATCATAGCCACAAGACCCACCCTGACCAGGACCTATAGATATTTTTCAGCAAAATATTTCTTTTGTCAGAATGAGTTCACTCATTTTTTTGTATATAGCTCTGTTCTGTACTTTGAAATGTTGCATGTTTGCACAGATTGCCAACAGTGTTTGAAAAATGAAGATATCGGTAATGTGGAGGGAAATACGTACGAGTGTACTGACCCTGACGAGCCCGAATGCTGTGAAAATGAGGGTCAGTTCACGTGCTGTCAAGTGAACCAAGAACGCAATGTGTGAGTATTGTACGGGTAATGCAATATGTGAGTATTGTACAGTGAATGCAATGTGTGAGTATTGTACAGTGAATGCAATGTGTGAGTACTGCAAAGTGAATGCAATGTGTGAGTATTGTACAGTTAACACAATATGTGAGTATTGTACAGTGAATCCAATATGTTAGTATTGTACAGTGAAGTTCGTAATGTGTGAATATTGTACTTGCACAGTGAATGCAATATGTGAGTATTGTACAGTTAACACAATATGTGAGTATTGTACAGTGAATCCAATGTTTGTATTGTACAGTGACGTTCGTAATGGGTTAGTTTGTATTTGTACAGTGAATGCAATATGTGAGCATTGTACAGTGAATGCAATGTGTGAGTATTGTACAGTGAAGGGAATATGTTCGCATTGTACAGTGAACGCAATGTGTCAGTATTATACCGTAAATGCAATGTGTGAATATTGTACAGTGAATGCAATGTGTGAGTATTGTACAGTGAAGGGAGTATGTGCTTATTGTACAGTGAACGCAATGTGCGAGTATTGTACAGTGAATGTAATGAGTGAGTATTGTACAGTGAATGCAATGTGTGCGTATTGTACAGTGAATGCAATGTTTGAGTATTGTACAGTGAATGCAATGCGAGTATTGTACAGTGAATGTAATGTGTGAGTATTGTACAGGGAATGTAATGAGTGAGTATTACACAGTGAATGCAATGTATGAGTATTGTACAGTGAATGCAATGTGTGAGTATTGTACAGTGAATGCAATGTGTAAGTATTGTACACTGAATGCAATGCGTGAGTATTGTACAGTGAATGCAATGTGTGAGTATTCTACAGTGAATGCAATGTGTGAGTATTGTACAGTGAACGCAATGTGTGAGTATTGTACAGTGAACGAAATGTGCGAGTATTATACAGTGAATGCAATGTGTGAGTATTGTACATCGAACGCAATGTGTGAGCATTGTACAGTGAACGCAATGTGCGAGTATTGTACAGTGAATGTAATGAGTGAGTATTGTACAGTGAATGCAATGTGTGAGCATTGTACAGTGAATGCAATGTTTGAGTATTGTACAGTGAATGCAATGTGAGTATTGTACAGTGAATGTAATGTGTGAGTATTGTACAGTGAATGTAATAAGTGAGTATTATACAGTGAATGCAATGTGTGAGTATTGTACAGTGAATGCAATGTGTGAGTATTGTACAGTGAAAGCAATTTGAATATTGGTTCATTAAGACAGATGGTAGTCTAACACGTTGAACCTGAAAGATCAAAAGACATCTTCAATTTAATAAATATTCGTTGAATGTTTGGAACTAACGTAGTATCAGCCAACAGCAGCTAGCTTCCTGTCAAATTAGTTTAAAAAATATTCAACAGCTTACAGATCTAGACTATACAGACCATGAAATGAAGATTCTGCTAATTCAGGATTCACCGTTGCGACTTGCAAATAGCTGTCCGCCCGCCCGCCCGTCCGTCTGTCTGCCTGCCAAGCTGTTAGCATTTCGAATAAAGCTTAATGCATCACAACTATAGCTCGTCGCATTTGTTTCAGCACCATTCAGACTAAATCGCTGTAGCGTACGTGATCGTTGTCTCTATTTCTCCAGTATCTTGAAAACTATTATAAACGTCGCAAAACGTCCCCACCCCACAACTATATATATTTTTTTTGCTTGCACGAAGGAAATATTTCGCTTAGCTACCGCGTGTAAGTTTCTGTTCGACCAATGCATTTCAAACAATGCACAAATCAACACACGTGTCATGCG
>CM067370.1:183644110-183755693 GCA_034401795.1 Chaetoderma sp. LZ-2023a | reverse complement strand
AATGCACAAATCTGTCAAAACAATGCACGCCGTTTTCTAAGTATTCATTCTTGACGAGAAAGCGTATATAGGCCTACGTTCACTTTACCTAAATAGTAATATATTGTTTGCACGTGTGTGAATAAATAATTCGACAATCTTGTTGGTGCCTTAGAAACGAACAACTTATAGTCAAATTGCTTTTCAAATCCATAGCGAGAGTCGACTAGAATTATGATGATTACTTTAGAATATAGCGACTGAAAGCTGTTGTAGCAACAATTTTCATTCAAATTAGTATCAAATCTGTATCAGGCAGTAATCGCATTACCTAATAATTATTTTGACAATAATTTTACTGAATGTTGTTTCTGTCGTTGATAGCAATAACTTTCATGCAAATTATTGTCTAAATATATATATATAAGCTTTCTCTAATTTTCTTCTGGAAATTGACCAAGTTGCACTGAACAGTATTGAAATACAGGCCGTTGAATGATTGATTGATTTATTCCACAATAAGCCATATATATATATATATATATATATATATATATATATATATATATATATATATATATATATATATATATATATATATATATATATATATATATATACACCTGTGCAAAAGTTAAGCACCAGCAAAAACAATAGAACGTAGAAACATGATGGTACAACTAGGCTGCCATAGTTTTTGTCCCCGCGTTAGCTGACATAATTCCAAGTACGAAATGCACATGCATGCATGACTTCACGCCGCTTGATGTCCGTGCGTGGCGGGAAACAGCACACGTGTTCAGTTATGTAAAAGTCCAGTTTGAGGTGTAGAACATTACATACAGATTTAGGCGACAAGATTAGGAATTTTGTGTTCATGACCGTGGTTTATTTGTACAGAGAGAATTAGCTCTTGATTGTGAACCGCTATGGCAAGACGAAGGTTAAGTGATCGTGTGAAATGGCAAATCATAGGCATGCATACCACTGGTATGTCATGCAGAGAGATTGGCAGACAGCTGAACATTAACCATACTGTAATCAGTCGTTTGATTGCAAAACATGGGCAAACTAACGAGGTGAAGGACAGGCCTAGATCTGGAAGACCGAAGAAGACTACTGCCCGTGATGATCGAGCCCTAGTACGCCTTGTTAGGAGATCTCCATTCACCAACAGCAGAGTGCTCAGCCAGCAATGGGAAACGCGCAATAGAGTGTCAATGTCTACCGTCAAAAGGAGACTGTATGCTGCTGGCATGAAAGCTAGGAGACCTGTCAGACGTCCTCTCCTCACTGCACACCACAAAGAGGAGCGTCTGAGGTGGTGCAACGAAAGAAGACACTGGAACATGAGATCCTGGAGACGGGTACACTGGTCCGATGAAAGTCGGTTCCTGCCTCATGCCACAGATGGTCGAACTCGTGTATGGAGGTCCAGACGCACGGCGTACGACCAACGTAACATCATGGAAGAAGTTCCATTTGGTGGAGCTTCCGTTATGATATGGGGGTGCATCTCATTTGATTGTAAGCTGGATCTGTTGACTGTACCTGGAACACTAAATGGACAAAGATATCAAGATTCCATACTGGATAGAGTTGTGGTCCCTCATTTTGTAAATCATGCACCTGGAACCCACCCTATATTCATGGATGACAACGCCCGACCACATCGTGCTAGAGCTGTGCATGAATACCTCCGCCAGAATGCCATCGAAACCCTACCATGGCCAGCAAGGAGCCCTGACATGAACCCTATTGAGCATATCTGGGACATTCTGGGAAACATGGTGAGAAGGAGGGATCCTCCTGTGCAGAACCTACAGGAATTAACAGACGCACTCCATCTTGAATGGCAACGAATACCACAATGGCGTATCAGTCGGTTGGTGACCAGCATGAGACGTCGTGTCCAGGCCGTCATCCAGGCACAAGGTGGATATACCCGGTATTAATAATGACAGTCTCAAACTCGTGCACAGATGTTAAACTTCGTTTTCAGACACCATTAATGACAATCTAGCCACGTGTGTCAACTGTAGGGCAATAGTTGTCAGTTGTGTCAACGTAACCATATTCAGGCCTCGTTTTCAAGTTCAAACAAAAACATACAGTGTTTCCCCCACCATCATAATCAGCATTCCTCTAGTTGCATTATTACCTCTTGCACTAAGATGGATGGGTACATACATGTTTATGCTATTGCTTTCTTCATAGCACATGAATATACCCTCGCATGTGCGTAAAAATAGGGTGGTGCTTAACTTTTGCACAGGTGTATATATATATATATATATATATATATATATATATATATATATATATATATATATATATATAAAATCAATTTTTTCACAGGTCATCAGTTTGACTAAGCCACTAATCAGTGAAATGATTATCCTTAGCTGTTATTATTATTATTATTATTATTATTATTATTATTATTATTATTATTATTATTATTATTATTATTCACAGACGAGAGCAGGTGATTTTATGGAGTTCGGTTGCAGCCTTTATACTGATAGCGATCATAATCATCACATGCATTCGCAAAGACATCATCTGTTGCAAAAAGGAAACGCTAAAGGAAAGTTTGAGCGGACTGATTTCCAGAAAAAGGTTAATTTAATTTAATTTGTAATTGAATTTTCCTGAGAATTGAAGAGCCAAGCTGATAAAAACAAAAGCCTATTTTATTCAATAATATTTATAGGGTCCTATGACATTTTTCATGATGACAAATCATGTGATTGTGTCTTTTGTTGATGCTTCTACATTTACCAAAGCGAATGTTAGTTCAGCTCAGGTATTCGTCACTATCTGTCAAATCTACTTAGATTTGCATAAATATATATATATGAGACCTCACCTAGTAGGTGTGTGGAGCCCTCATCTGAAAAAGGATGTAGTCCTAATAGAAAATGTACTACGGCGAGCATCCAAACAAGTCCCAGCATTGAGCAACATGAGCTATATCGATAGGCTGAAGAGACTGAAAATGCCCACAATGCGGTACAGAAGGATGACAGGAGACGTGATTGAGGTCTATAAACTCACCCACGAGATCATGAAGCTTCTGAGGGGCTGCTGACATTGGCAGAGAATAAAGGCACAAGAGACCATAACTTGAGACTGGCCAAGTACCATAGTAGAACGGATATTAAGAAATATATGTTCACAAATAGAGTGGTAAAACGTTGGAATAGCTTGCCTGGCGCCATAGTAAACTGTAAATCTGTATTTGCCTTTGAAGCGGCCTTGGATAAATTCTGTGAAATAACAAGCCATTGAATTTGATTTCACGTCCGAATATCGGATGCCCGGAAGTCGGGAACGTGGAACATTTTTAATGGAAGAAGATGCGGACATAGAGTCCTGGACTTCAGTCAACATCCCATAATTCATTGCGCTTACTATTGTTTAACCGGTTAACGCCAAGCACTACAGTAGCAATTAACGGAATTATGGGGAGTTGGCTGAAGACGGAATGGTAATGCATACTGCCTATCATCTTGCGTTCCTTATACTATTTTGTAATGCAAATTTTTATTCGCAGAAGCTACAAGAATGGTAAAGAGACACTTCTGCCGAAAACACCAAATACGATATCGACGTTTTCGCGTGATTACTACCGTGCATCGTCTGTTACAGGACGGTCGTCTGCTGGTGATGATTTTGCTGAGAACCCGTATGACAGGAAGTTACGAGACGCTGGAATAGGGCATCCAATGCCTGGACATCTAGAAGAATTTCCGTCGCAAATGCGCATCTGTCCATCTGACACCTTTAGCAGTTCAATGGACAAATACTGATATTTTCCATTAATATCTCGCTGATAACGCAGATGACTGGGCCGGTACAGGACTAATACTTGGGCTGGCTATATTGGCCCGATATTGGCCCAGTAACCTGCGCTATCAAGTTTCGATGGTTATAAGTGATGTGTATAATGGTACGAATTTACGAGCTATCCAGTAACCTACCACAGTGAATTAAAATATTAATTTGGGGAGGCCTACTAAAAGCAGTTAGCAATTTCACGGGAAATACTAGTATTTCACATGGCAGTGGGAAATACTGGCAAATTACAGGAAATACTGGACAATATTGGGAAATACCGGGAAATACTCAGACATCGGTGGGAAGTTTAAATAGTTTACCTCATGGTTGTTTATCATGCGTAAAACCAGTGTCCGTCGTTAGTAAATATGATCTACATGATTGTAGTGAATGGTATACGTCTTAAAAGCTGTATTAACAGTGTACGTTAGTAAAGAAATGAAATAAAACAAGTAACACGATGCAAACTTATAGATAGTGTATGTATAAGGATAATAGTCTTCTAACTCATAAAGCAACACTATATCAGACAGAACTGAAGATCGAGTGAAATGACATTACAGGTTTGATCAGATATGACCGGATATTTGCCAATAAATCAGCTATGTGTTTAGGTCAGTAATCCCAATTCACCTTTCCAGAGTATCCATCGATGATTTGACGTCACATGACGTCATACTAATCTAAGCGGCGTGTAGGATGACGTCATAATCATTACGTCATAAATGAGTCTATTAGGCCCGTCTTTAACTCTTAATAGTCCGACACGTTGTAAGAATTGTATTTAATAAACATGCTGTTGAATATTTTGAAACTAATTTACCTGCACGCTGTTGTTGCCATAGGCCATATTAAAAAATATTCAATAGCTTACCTGTACGATTTTCTGGAAATTAATAGTCAGAGAGTTTAGAGATCGATCGATCCCAACACGAGCGAGATGTGGGTGGAGCTTACCTAGAGATGGGTGGGGCATATCTAAAATGGAAAGGTCCATTATGTAGCTGCTTATATGTACTAACGAATTGTATATCAGTTTAAATAAGCCATACATGGCATGAACGTTCCTGAACATTTTGAGACTAATTTACCGAAAGTTGTTGCAGCCTCTAGTGAAATTGTTTTCAAAATATTCAACTACGTTGTTGTGCATTAAAATGTATGTTTTGTATCTGCTATATGTAGAGTTGAAAGTGCTAGAGATAATTATGTTATGATGTGCCAATATTGCTTATTTGCCCTCATATTCCACCCTCTATTATATATGTGTCTCTATATTATCCCTATGACTAATATATAGAGAATATTCAGTTTACAATTTACAATTTCTTATTAATATTACCCACTCATTGGAGTATTTCTTAGTATTTCCAGAGGCAATATTTAATGGTATTTCTGGCCTGGTATTCGGGAAATTTCACCGGACCCCGACTAAGGCCCTGTTCACAGTGGAGAGTTAATCGCAGAAAACTGAGCTTGTTTCGTTATACTAAACGAGGACTCATACACTACGCGTTGAGACAGGTAGGTGGCACAAATGAATTGCAATTGACCTTTCCGGGTTTAGCTATGCCCCGCCCATCTCTAGCTAAGCTCCACCAGCACCTCGCTCGTGTTGGGAGCGATCGATCTATGAACACACTGATTGATCAATTTCCAAAAAACTACACAGGTAAGCTGTTGAATATTCTGAAACTAATTTGACTGGGTGCTGTTGCTGCCGCGCCCAGTCAAATTAGTTTCAAACTATTCAACAACATGTTTATTAAATAGCAAAGAATTACAAAGACATACAATTCATACAACGTGTCGGTCTCTTTGAGATTTGATGACGGTATATTATATGGAACCCTTTGTGACGTAATGATTGTGACGTCATCATAACGCGCTGAGCTGTTTATGACTTCATACGAGGTCAAATGAGGGAGGGATATTCTGGAAAGGTGAATTGCAATACCTCTAGAAGAGCGAACGTGTAAGTTGTGACAACCTATAGAAGACGAGTATCATTTCTTAATCATATGGCCACTGAGGCCTACACTGATATATGAAAAAATATATAATGTCATGCTATTAGAAAAGATCGAATGTACCTACATTTCTCGAATTGTTAAAATGTAACAGCAGCGCGACAGCGTACAAAGGTTAACAGCTTTTGTATATAATATTTTCTTCGACATGATCAAAATGGGTATGCTATATGCAATTTCTCCACCCTTTTATTTCTTTCCTTAGTCCTCTACTTTCCTTCTTCACAGAGCGCGATTTTAATTCATGATATTGGTGTGATTTTGTGGGAGGGGCATTGGATGAGTCTACTAGATAGGTTCGATTGAGAGATAGGTGTTAGTGACACTTTTCTGTAGGAGTGACACTTTTCTGTAGGAAAATAATATGCACCTAGCTAGGCTATATAGTCGGTTGCATAAATCTAAATGAATATTGATATCAGAGCCGAATTCTAGACTCGGGTGGGGGCGGGTTGGGTGGTGTGCAATTTTTCTGAAATTCCTACCTGGGGCCCTTGGAACTGCCGTTCGAGAAAGCGATAGGGTCCATCTTCGGCCGTAATTCACTACTAACGCTGCTGAGGCTCCTGAGAGGGCCGTGCGGGTTGGCCACATCAGTACAGTTCAGAAATAACTTAAATTGTTTCAGACGCAAATTGAATTAAAATGATACTGTTGAATGTTTTGAACATAATTGGATTGGAAGACATTGCTGCCTTAAGGCAACAATGTCTTCCATTTCAATTATGTTCAAAATGTTCAAGAGAACATTTTTACATTACATTCAAAATTATTTCCTTGTGCAAATATGTTGACCTGTTCATAAGTTGCAGGCCTGCTATAAGTGTGGCATCTGTGCGTGTAACTTGGCGTTACGCAGGGGCTCAAATCATTAACACAAAAACGAATTTTCGTATCACTTTTTGGAGGCTCTGGAAATCTGGGGTCCCTGTGCAAACTCACTTGTTGCACTTGCTTTAAATTTGGCCCAGGTTGATATATAACTATTAATTTAATTTAAAAGTAATTTAATATTGTACATGCGTATGTAATGTAGCCCACACTTAAGGACCATCGATCTATTGTGGAATAAATGTTCTGTGTTATAACATGGTATGTGTGTCGATTATGCACCCGATGATAATTAAAACACGCCCAAATGACTGAATCAATACACTCACATCAGCCAAAAACTGCTTCTGTAGTTTTCTTGAGAAATGTTTATTTGCAGACAAAGAGAAGACTATTTTTGAAAATTTACCACTCTAGTAAAGGTTTTCCAGTGGTAAATTTTCAAAAGGGGTCCTTTCTTGGTTTGTAAATTGACATTTTCTATGGAAAAATTGATTTTTTAAAAACAAATTCGAGGGTTAAGTAAACCGCCGTGGTCAGCGATATTGTGCGCCGACATGATTTATTACGCATTCATACGTCGGTGCGTGCCTGCGTGTGTGCGCTCCCGCGTGTGAGTGCGTGCGTGCTTGCAGAGATGTACCGGTATCTAAAAGAACGCTTATCCGATTTGGATAATATTTTAAATCAACTATGGAACTTTCCGTGCAAGAGGATTTCCGTCCTTTAACCATGATTCAGATAAAAGAACCCGGCCGAACTCGGATCGGATCAAAACCTGGACCTATGATTATCTCAGAAACTTCTGTACGATTTGACCGAAATTGTAACACAAGTAGTGGCGTGACCGTATTATTAGGAATTTGGGCTGTGTTCCAAAAAATCCGGAAAATCCGGGGAAACACCAGATAACCCAAGAAGTCTTTACCATGTGACAAGGATCTGCACGCTCTTATTGTTTTTGTTTTAATGTTTATTAAAATATAAATTCATCAAAAAGATGCAATTCGTACACTTCCTTGATTTTCGGGACAGAACAGCGTCATTTTGATTGTGAAGTCAACTAACAAGTGACGTATTTGATTATGATGACAGATACGTATTCCTCTCCATCATTCCTTGCTAACATCGTCTCTAGTCCAAACACTTTCTTATTCTGCTGATTCTTCTTTTCTAACTCGTATCTAACTACGTCTTTCCTCTTGTGCCACGCCTTCCTCACCCAACAGCAGGCAGTTGCACCTTCACTCAAGTGCGCTACCTTTTCATATGGTCATACATTACTGACACAGCCATCTTTATTGGTCAATGGCATCGATTATGACCAATGATGTTTGCCCAATCGGTCATTTGTGTCTGTTATATTTGCCTTGTTGATCACTGCCGCTGCTGCTGCTGCTGCTGCTGCTACTGCTACTACTACTACTACTACTACTACTACTACTACTACTACTACTACTACTACTTATTTCAAGAGGTACATCGTCAGTGGCCTGATGTTCCCGAGGCCCTCAAACATATATACACTAGGTACAATAATATACAGTTATATACACTCTCTATATGTACAAATATAGAAATATGCAAAAATAGTACCAGCACATACAAACGGATATACGCACGCACATACTCACTTATGTATGCACGCACGCGCATACGCACGCACATACGCACGCACGCACGTACGCACGCACACACACACACACGGGTACAGGCAGCCAGCCAGCCAGCCAGCCAGCCAGACAGACAGACAGACTTATAGCATAATTACGCCTTTTCTCTTCGAAGTAACTATACATGCAGGTAAACTGTTGAAATATTTTGGAAACTAATTTTATCTACTGAACCATAGAATTATACGACGACGACGACGATGACAATAATAATAATAATAATAATAATAATAATAATAATAATAATAATAATAATAATAATAATAATGTGTATTGTTAGTCATTTGTGACAGGCAGGGATGTTTGCAGGGATCGATCGCTCTCTGAATACCCACCGTGTCTATCAATTTCCAAAAAACTACACATTTAAGCTGTTGAATAGTTTCAAAATATTCAACAGCATGTTTATTAAATAGCAAAGAATTACAAAGACATACAATTCATACAACGTGTCGGAGTAGTTGAGATTTGGTGACTGTCGATATGGAACCTTTGTGACGTAATGATTGTGACGTCATCATACACGCGCTGAGCTGATTATGACGTCATACGAGGTCAGATGATAGATGGATAATCTGGAAAGGTGAATTAAAACCAGAGAAAAGGTGAACAACATTTTACGTCTAGAACCATGAAAAAATAGGGAGTAAGATTTCAACTATTATTATCTCCAGACCTTCAAACGGCAGACTCTGTTAGGATCTAAGTTTCCCAGGTTCTCTGGGGAGGAACCATGACATCGATCCCTCCTCACAACAGAGGGTATGAGAGTCATTCTACTCCTGAGTCCACCCCAGATGTCCCCCTTTTCTCGTTGCACCCCTCCCATATACAATTATTGACTTCACCCTCCACTGTCATGCCCCATACTAGTGCAGTAGAATTAGGCTATCAAGCTAGTTTTGGTGTCGTTCGAAGCGGAATTTGTTGCTCTATATCATATCCAAATTCCGCAAAAATCCCTTTTAGGGAAATCTTACAAAATACATATGAGTGCACACCAGATTTTCGTTATATTTGCGGTGTACCATATGCGCGGAGGGGTCGTAGCACAAGAAGTTTCAAGTTCCAAGTTCAAGTTCAAGATTATTTATTTTGATATAGAATATACATTTACAGTTTCACAACAGGTAGTCCACCAAAGGCAGAGCCTATGTGGCGGTGGACCCCTACATATAACATATAACATATAACAACAACAGTATAGGACATGAGAATACTGAATACATACGGTTAACATGTTATAGTCCTATATATACATATAGTTAACTGTCTCGCTGCCAAGCCTCTGCAGTCTACATTTTCCATGGAGCCTAACTCAGGGTATGCTGAGTACCTCTAAAACAATTTGACCAAACGTTGTCGGTGGCTAAGCCACAAGCAACTTTCAGTCAAATTTTTCTAGAATACTCAGCCAATCCAGAGTCATTGCCAATTGGAGTTATTGTCCGCTTCCAGCAGTCCAACAGTTAATAGACGTATGACAATTTACATTTTTACAGGGAAAGACATGACAGAGGGATGTGTGCTTATCTTGCTTAAGTTAATAATTCTATATTACATATTCTTATTATCAATGACAAAGTATTTTTTAGGCTGTGATGGTAGAGTTAGTTGTTTGGTAGTTACCATTATGACAGATATTCTTCTTATTATTAATATTATTATTATTATTATTATTTGTTCTGGTGACTGGGTGCAAGTATGAGAATAGCATGCCATGATGGTGTGTGTTTTCCAGAGTCTAGTAGGTTTCTATAATCTTCTTTTTGATATTCTGCTTAAAGTACTGTAGCTTTATGATGGCTGTGCGTGTGTTTGTGTCTGTATTATTCCATAACTGAATTGCTTTGTATGAGGGTTTTTGTTGTGCTGCTTTTGTTTGGTGGTGTGTTGAATGGAGGTTATCTCTTGTTCTTGTGTTGTGAGGATGCAATTGTGTATTGAGCATAAAAATGTTAGATAAGGATGAGGGTAAGTTGCCATTGTGGAAGTCCCTTAAGATTGTGTATAGTTGGAGCCCTCCTATGTCCTCAAGTTTTAAGACCTTTTCTGATTTAAAGATATCCTGGCCACCTGCTGTTTGTGAAAATAGTTTAATAGATTGCTTTTGCAGAGATTTTAGTTTTTTTAGTCTAGCTTGAGATGTATTAGTCCAGATAGCATTGCAGTAGGTGATGTGAGGAAGTATCATTGTGCAGTACAGGGTTTTAATAATATTAGGTGTTAGATAGGGTTTCAGTCTGCGAATGATGCCAATGCTTTTTGCTACCCTGGTAGTAATAATTTCAATATGCTTCTCCCATGTTAAATTTTTGTCCAGATATACTCCTAAAAACTTAGCATATTGTGCTTCTTGAATTATCTGGTTGTCGATATAGAGGTTTGGGAGAGCTATTTCTTTTAGTTTCTTAGATTTTGTGAATAGTATATAATTAGTTTTTGATACATTTAAGGACAATTTGTTTACTTTAAACCAGTCTATTAATTTTGCCATTTCATTATTGACATTTTTGTATAGAATTTCTATATCCTTGTGGCTGCAGAAAGCATTTGTGTCATCTGCAAAAAGTATTAGTGAGAAGTTTGATCAATATGTTTTCTGAAAATGTATGGAGTATGCTATTTCCTGTCCATTATTTACATACTCGCAAGTGATTTGAGTACGTGACAAATTAATTGGTGTAGCCAGTCATTCGCCAAAACTGCGCATATACCAACTATATGCATGTGTTATCTGTTTCCGGGATTACGCGTAGCTTGTAGCGCTGATACCTTGCGATATGATCTCTGCAAGCTATTATGTCGACATGATATACCTTACTCTGTGAACATTTAACCTAACTAGTCGGCAAACTATGTTAATATCCCACGGTAATTGCGTTAATTTAATGATTTAGCAGTGGTGGACTGCTGTGTGGGTGGGGTGGGTGGGGAATTAATTTTACTTGCAAATCAGCGGCACGTGATGTGATTAATAAATAATTCATGAATTTACTACCGGTACTTTGATATTATTAGCAGAGCATCTGATGAGGGGTGACGGGATGGAGTGGTGGGATGCAGTGGTCTAGAGAGAGGGAGCGAGAGAGCGAGAGAGAGAGAGAGAGAGAGAGAGAGAGAGAGAGAGAGAGAGAGAGAGAGAGAGAGAGAGAGAGATAGAGATGGGAAGGAGGGAGGGAATGAGGTACAGTGTTTCGACGTCGTTGCTACTGAAGCCGTCTATAACAGATCTTGCCAGTCAACTTTCATGTCAGCAAACATCTCACATACTACCCATAGACAAGACAACTCAATTGTTCGGCCTAAGCACCAGGAGATGCTGAAAGCAGTTACTGAATTGTGTGAATTGCTGGAGTCCGGAGCAGCTGCGGAATTGTACATATTGATGGATCCTCAGTGATCCCGTTAATAAAAAACTTTTTCAGACAGATTGTCACAGTGATTTGGTTGAGTCAGATTTTAATAGTGAGTCATTTGATAGATATCCTCAAAGTTAATATGTTGGTGAGATTCTAGTTGAGACAGATCATCACACTGAAACTGATGGAAATGTGCCATTTGAGATGTATCCTAGACGTTAAACTGTTGTTAAATTTCTGGTTGAGACAGATTTTCAAAATAAAATGGTGCTGGTGTGATATTGGAGATTGATCTTGCATGTGAAACTGTTGATAATGTGTATGTTAAAAATGTGAGAAGCGAAGCTCGTGCTAATTTATTAGATAGTGTAGATGTTGCAAGTGCCATATTGATAATATTTTGAATGATGAATTACGTCTAGTTGACGAGAAATACATACAGTTGTGCGATCTATATGCGGGTGTTGTGCAGAAACAAGACACTATAGAGGATGTCGCCGAATCTAAAACACCGCAGAAATTACCAGAGTCAATGGGTAAGTACAAATACATGCTTGCAACCAATTCAAGAACTGCTAAGTTGTGGCTTCAGTACATGCCATAAATTGACACGCTCAAACTATTTAAATAAGAGCCGGATGGACAGGTGATTGGTATTTGCATCTTATTTCAGTCAGCAAGATGATCAACTTGTTTGCAGCGACTGGCCATAACAATTATGCAAAGTCCACTCGTCTTCTACTTCAACGTATGCTTGAATTGTCGAATACCCACCCATGGTTTCATGATAAGTTCATGATTTGTGGATATCACACAGTACGCAAATCTGACAGATATTGGGCTGGACTCTGGAGTCAGACAGAACTTGTTATTGAGCAGGTAAGGATGTGGAGCACAACAAGTCGAGGACGTTTGACACGAGGACGAGGTATTACGGAGTCTGTTCGTGTCACCTGGGTCAACAGCATGCACATGTGTGCCAGTGTTTATGATGCTATGACTTCTCTGTCTGAACTTCAACAGATAACACGTACGCAACATGTTGAGCTGGGAAGATCAAGAATCAACCATGACTTCCAAAACCTTCTCAGTATTGTTGATTGGTTTGATACCTATGAACCATTTGACATAGATGAAGAAAGGTTCCGATGCCTGGCCTCTTGCCTAACTGCCAGCGATCATGATGGAATCAACTGCGATCAAGCTGAAGAGATTAAAGCCAAAATACAAAAGAGGTTTGATAACATAAAGGTTTCTGACGTTATGCTAACGTAAGCTGATCAATTAAAGACGCTAGTTAGTCTGCAATAAAGCCTCACAGTAGGTCAACATGTAGTTCATTTTGAGACAAGCAATCTGTTTTAGTCTTTGATGGCTATTGTGATGGACCATCAACTAAAGACCATGAGCATCAACGGAGATCAGAAAAGTCAGCTGTATACGTGAAGATCAATGAGTCTGCTATGGTTCATGCAAGCTAGACAGTTTTTCTTGCAAATAAAGAAAATAAGAATTAATTCATATCCTTACTTGCACGTTACCTTGCAGCTTAAAATCATAATGTACGCCAAGCAGTAGATGATGCAGACACATTGATAATATCATCGGCCATAGAACTTGCATCTGTAAATAACCAGTCCGTGACAGTAGGAGCTGATGGCACTGTCACACTGACATTCTTGCGCTCCTCTTGTACCATTTTAGACCTGACCTGTCGGACATATTTCTGAGATCAGAGGGGTCAGAAACGTCAAAGGAAAAGCCAGAGGCTCTGCCGTATCCAGGATGTATGTGCACATCTGGGCGATGAGATCGCTCATCGGCTGCTATTCATTGTGCTATTCATTGATACATGGGGTGCCTGCGACACATCTTCAGCTTTGTTCGGTCAAGGGAAAACTGCTATTCTAAAGATGGTTAAATATTCAGAAGCGATCCGGAAACTGAGTGAAGAGTTCGGTACATATGACACTACAGAAGAGAAGGTTAACGAGGCTGGGCTGAAGCTATTGGTAATGCTGTATGGAGCGAAGTCGACTGATGCATTGAACGGGCTGAGGTACGTTTTGTATACGCGGATGGCAGCAACAGAGCGAGCAGCTGCCCTACCATTGTCTATGGGTAACCATCCAAATAATTAACACCTATGGCGACTGACTTAAAACGTGGACCACAAGAAATCCTCAAAGTTGTTCAATGTATGTACAAATCTTCTTTAAAAATCCATGTGGAACAATGGTATGCTCATGTTGTAAAAATGGCCTCAAGTGTGTTTCGGCATGTGGTAATTGTTATATCGATGGATGTGTGAATATGGTAGAATTTATTGTTTCTGATGATGATAATGAAGGTGAATACGATACATTGATAATTGGATAAAGATATGTGTGTATACGAGTCCTGAGTAACTCCTCTCAATTTAATATGCATCTAATTATCAAGTCTACACTACGATTAAAATCTATCTCAAGCAAATCATTAGCAACAGTTCCACTTATACACATTCAAAGATACATCTCAAACGATGCATTACCATATGTTATGTGCTTTTATCACTGAAATATCATTGTCTCAATTTCAAAATAACCGTTCATAAAGGTATTGAGGATGTTGAAACTAATTTGACTCGCAGCTGTTGCTTCAAACTAGATTTTAAATATTCAATAGGATACATCATATGTCTATAGTATTATGGAATTCCGAACATAGTAATTAGATCACAAATAATGTATCATATTTAGTTTCTCGGTTCGTATGTGTTACAGGTGCATATTCACACCAAAAATCTTGAAAATAAAATTGTTACTTTATATACTTTTAGAGGTTTAAATTATGTGCTAGATGTAAGGATACAAAATAAATCTTAACTAACATACGATGATTTCATTACATATTAATTAATATAATTTTTAAGCTGTGAAATTGTATTAGAGACACGAGTTCATAATTCAACTTGACAACTATAAAGATTATATTAACTATGATATAAAATCATCTTATGTTAAGATTTATTTCGTTTCATTATATTTAGATACACAATTTTAGCCTTTAAAAGTACACAAATTTAGCGATTTTATTTTCAAGCATTTGGTGTGAATATGCACTTTTAATTAACTAATTTGCATATTAGTTATTTTACTTTGTTTTAATTTAATTAGCGGATTGTTTTATTTTTATTTTATCATATATGGTATATGCATCATGTAGTATAAAACAGGTTAGATAACATATACATTCATGGTATGACAGATTAAATGCTTTATACCACACAAAGGTCATTATACGCATATTAATTAACTAATTTGCATACTGTAAGATTTCCCCAAAACGGATTTTTGCGGATTTTGGGTATGTTATAGAGGATGAAATTCTGGCTCCAACGAGACCAAAACCAGCTTGATAGCAATTTTTCCCGGGTTAGGCTATTTTTTTTGGGTTCAACTACCGCACTATACAGTCACACCAGGCGTCCATAATACTAAATTTATGGACTTCTGATATTATGGACTTCTGGTCACACCTATAATATACACACGTTTTATTCAGTTATCCCCCTTAGTTTCGCTTACTGCCGTTAGGTGGCGGTTATCGCCACTCCGCCATTATACGCTTAAAAACGAAGCGAGCGTAGCGTAGCGCCTAGCGTAGCGTTGTACGCGGTATATATGCGTTGTATGCGTACTATACAGTACGGCGCGCGTAGAGACTTACAACGACAATGCCTATGCCGAATATCAATATTTCAAACTTAAGCAAAATAAATACACGAAAAGATGTCATGAGAGGCTGGCGACGTATTATTGATGGGGATATGTTTAACTATCTCGTTTTATCGGAAGCAGTTGATGGAATTTAATCCTACAGGTGACCAAAAACGGGGGTGGCTGATATCCATACCATTTACTACAGGTTCATCGGAATGATGGTTATAATGTTTTACAATCTTGATAATATAATCAATCATATTAAAATTTCTATTTGTATGTATGTATGTATGTATGTATGTATGTATGTATGTATGTATGTATGTATGTATGTATGCATTTATATAGCGCCAATTCCAGAATTAACTGCCCAAAGGCGCTTTACAAAAGTTAAAGCTAATTTAAAATAGTGAAATATGCTTTTTGGAACAAATGGGTTTTTAGAAGAGTTTTGAAAGCCTCGACATTGTTGCTGTTTTGAATGTTGGATGGAAGGTCGTTCCAAAGTTTTGGTCCAGCTATGGAGAAAGCACGCTCTCCAATGACAAGATTGGAATTGGGTACTACGCAGAGTAGCTGTTCACTCGATCTTAGCGCTCTCGGTGCTATTCGTCTAGTTATGAGTGATGATAAATACGGTGGGGCTAAGTCATGTAGGCATTTGAACACGAAAAGTGCGACCTTAAATTCGATTCGTTGTTCCACTGGCAGCCAGTGTAGCTCTTTGAGGACTGGTCGAATGTGTTCATGCACTTTTGTTCTGGTTATTATCCGGGCTGCCGTATTTTGTGCTCGTTGGAGACGTTGTAACTGCGATGATGATATGCCTGTGAGAAGAGAATTGCAATTGTCCAGCCTTGATGTAATGGTTGCGTGGACGAGGGTATTGACTGCATTATAGTCTAGCAATTTCCTAATATTTAAAATTATGTACGTTGTCCTTCATAATTGAACCAAGATGCGGTAATGGAGTATTGTCCATTTTTACACAATATGTTAGAGTCCACAGCATAACTCACACACAAGCATCTGTCCAACCCACCCTGATGGTCAGTGTTTTGAGCATCAGATCTATATATTGAACATCTCTATGCCATAATATAACACTTGCCCCACCCCAACTCAGTTATTGTCACATAGTAAAATGTCAACAGATTTTTCGGATTTCTTCAGATCACCCTAAAGTTGTGGTAGCGGATGGCCACGCCTTCTCATGTGTTAAGTGCAAAATTAAGCAGTAGTTTCCCTGATATCCATAGATCCAGAATTTGATCCGATCCGGATCTGGGTTCCTTTACCACGTCCTTCATTGTGTTAGAATTTGAACCAAATCGCATAAGTAGTTTGTTTTAGATACAGCTCCGCACCCGTACACACGCACGCAGGCACAGCGCCGATCGCAATACCCTCTTTTTCTTAGAGGGCAAGGGTAACATCAACAGTTCATACATGGATTTATCAGTTGTATAATACACTGTTTTATCCATATATCAGTGTGCCCATCCATCTATACTTCCCTTTATCCACCTGCATATTAATCAATCCATAGATAGATGGAGGGATGGGATGGGATGCGATGAATGGATGGATGAGGCGTGCGGGCAGGCGGGTGGGCCACCAGACAGGCAAACATGCATGTATACAGACAGGCAGATAGATAGATACGTGTATGCGTGCGTGCGTATGTACGTACATATGTTTGCAAGTATTTCGGCCCGTGCATGATTTGTACACCCGCCCATAGTTATTTTATCCGTATCTATAGTCAATCATCAAGCACATCACGTATTAGATCAGCCCTAAGATTTACACGTGCCGACGAGAATGTCATCAAAATGTTTCAATGATGCTTCTGGTAGCATGCTACTTAGTGTTTTAAAGCGATGCTAATCTCATCTCAAATGTTGTATTGCACCGATAGAATATGGTTTATAGATTCCCTATCATTCATATCCTGTCACATTTCCTGATCTGGATCGCAATTATCTGTTTTGTAATATCGAGTAAATGTTGAACAGTGATCGACACCATTTTGTCTCCTCAAGCTATTGTGTGTGATGTCATGTAAGCTCCAATGCATCACACTCTTTATTATGTAATGCTCATCCCATTGAATATTTTGAAACTAATTTGACTGGAAGTTGTTGCTGCCATAGGCAGCAACAACTTCCAATCAAATTGGTTTCAAAATATTCAACAGCTTACCTGTAGGATTGCTTTTATACCGCATTGCCAAACTATAGCTGGCGCCTCTATGACTGAGCGTCTATACCGAGGCAGACGCACTAGGATTTTTCCGATTGGTTAAAAAGTAAATCATGACAGCCATCGTAGGGTGTAGAAATGAACCAACATTTAACTACTAAATCCTGAATATCTTTCCTTAGCGGTGTGATAAAAAGCTTAAAATTACCTAGATAGTTTATGACCGGCGTGTTAGATCACCTGAATAACTATCAAGAGATGGGAGTAGTTATCCTTTAAACACCTTCAAGCGCCTAATTCTCTCCCCCACCCCTCCTCACCGTCACTCTGCCTCCCTCCTTCCCCTCCCCCTCCGTCTCTCTCTCTCTGTGTGTGTCTCTCTCTCTCTCTCTCTCTGTTTACTTTTCGTGGTAAAAGTACATCATCGTTAGTAAACCCTCTATCGGCCATTATTTCATCCCCGGGAAGCAAGTAATCCAGAAATCAGCTGTTTTCCACAATAAACTTATCACTTGTACGTCCTCCAAATGCATTCGAGATCAATATGATCTGTCCGTCAGGTGAGATACCTACAAGATATACTTTGCTGACCAGGGGCCGTATTCACGAAGAGTGCGTAACTTACGTGCATGCCTAAGTTACGCACCTATTTACGTCCCTTACTTATTCCGTATTCACGAAGGGGTGCCTAACTTACGTCAAAAAGCGTAAGTTAGAAGTGGAGCTCTCTAGGGTTTTGAGGCTCGAATCAGCTATTCGCGAGCGCCGCTTATGACGCGAACGAGGTCACAGCTGTCAAATCTCTCTGTAGACCGCCTAGAAGTGTAAACGTATCACGACATTACGTAACTTCATGTTTTCCCAATCCCGTTGACGGCATAAATCGAGAACTGTATAAATATTAACATTATCTTCTAAATTAACGATTGAATATTTTTATATAACTTTCATAGACTATTTAGAAAGCAATATTTGAAAATAAGAAAGCGCGAAATTAATTAGGACTACGTTATTATAGGTTTAGAGAGTGTACCAGAGTCGGACTGGGGGTGCTTTAGGGGCCGTGCCATCAATTGACTGGAAAGGGCCTAGAGTTAAGAGATGCTAAAAGTATCGGAAAAATATGACCATATATCCTATTGAATTCCAAACCAATGAAACCATGAATAACTTTCAAAAACTAACAGGAACCTGAGTAATGTAATATGTTATGTAATAACATAAGTGAACATGTTACAAGATCTAACTATCCAGTTTGCGCAAACAAAGAAATACACAGTTAAAGGGTACACTGTAATGACCGTATACGTACATCAGCTATGGGTATATGAGAAGTGTTTTTAGTTCAGTAATACACACTCATTATCAAGTGATTTCAGAATATCGACTTCAACCGTGCACAACAGGAGTGCCTCTAGCAGATCTTGTCCAAGCAGAGATCTCAGTCGGCTCTTAACATATCTCAGTTTTGAAAAGATCCGTTCACAAGATACCACTGTGCAAGGGAGGGTAAGTGCAACTTTGATGCAACTATACAGTTTATTGTAACTTCTGCATTGGAAGCGGTAGCCAACTAGTAACATGAGAATACATGCGAGGCAGCGAGAACAGTTTCCTTTACAGAATGGTGGATCGTCTGGATCTTCATCACTGTCACTGTCATCTGCTACTGTGGAACTTACTGGCTCGCCAAGGTACCTGTGGCATTGTGCAAAATGGATGAGCTCCTCTTTCAATTCTTGCTCATCTACATCTGACAGTTGAGCAAGACATCGCATTGAGAAAGCACTGCTATCAGTCAGTTTTTCATAATTGCAAGGGTGAAGACATGATAGTTCAGAATAGAGTTCAGTGTTTCTTTCATTGAATCTGGTTGATATTTCTGCATTCAGACGATCCACTATGGGCAGAAATGCATTTAATCGAAACTGTTCTTTTGGATCAGTTGTGACACGCTCGTCGTTGGCTTCATCAAAAAAACGTCGCCTTTTACGTGTAATTGCCGATTTTGGAAGCGTTTCCTGTAGAGTAATATCAAAATCCTGATTGCTGTTAGCATCCACAAGTTCCTGCACTTCTAGACGAAATGTGCTTGCTTCTTCGAAAATCCGATCAAATTTGGAACGATCACCTAACAATACATTCTGTTCATACTCCACCATTTGAATTGCCTGATTTAGATGCATTCCGCGTGTCTGGAGGTATTTAGTAACTGGATTGAAGATTGCGAGCACCTTTTTGAGAACTGTTGCAGTAAGGAGTGAGTTGAAATTTAGATAGCTTGAAAGAAGACCGTCACTCAAACGCTTTGTTGCAGAACTACTTTGTTCAGACGTGCTAAGATCCCATAGTGAACCTAAGAGAATGAAATAACGTTGTGGATCATCACAGAGTTGTAAAATAGCCTTGTAAGCCGACCACCAACGGGTTTTTCCAAGTTTCACCATTTTTGTCAGCTTCTTGGATCCACGAGAGTGAGCTTCAACCCACTTTTTCCACACGTCCATTCGTCTAGAACTTTCATTGAAAAAACTACATGTTTGCTGAAGAAGCCCCATGAGATTCCTTGGTTCCTTGATTTCAGACAAAACTGGCGAAACTACTAAATTCTGTTGATGGGCGATTCCCCATACAAAGTAACCCCCTGGGACTTCATCATTGTAGTATTTCACTACGCCAACGTTTTCTGATGTATTCGCAGATGCTCCATCAAGAGAAAGGCCAATAAGTGTTTTAATGTCAATCCCAAGTCCCTCAAGCTTTCCAACAAGAAGTTTCCAGAGGTCCTTCCCTTTGCCAGAAGTAATCACTTCAAAGCCCAACAGACGTTCTTGAACTTTGCCATCATTGCCAACAAACCTTGCAACAATGTTCAGTTGATCTGTTCCAGAGATATCCACAGTCCCGTACATCATGATGCCATACTTTCGATTAGATTCCTCATTGATTGTCATTACAATTTTCTCCTGAATGAGTTCAGCCAGAGCTTTGATAATATTGTTAACAGTTGTTTTACTAAGGAAAGTAGTAGTGTTGCCCCGACCTTTACCTTGTTTCTGTCCTTTCTCAAAACACTGTGCCACATGATTGCTAAGGACGGAGTCATACTTGCTAAGAAGCAACACTGTTTCAAGAAAGTTCCCATGATGCTTGTTTGTGTCTAACAGATCACGTGCACTTTCGGATTCACCTCGGTAAGGCAATCCTTGGCCTGCGACTAGCTTGACCACATCTATTATACGAGCAAGTACTTGTCGGTTGTGTTCCACTTTACGATAGGCAGCAGTTTCTGAAGCACATCTCCATCCAGGAATAAATGAATCAATGTCACCTCCACGAAGGTTTCGAAAATAGCAATCTGAAGCTTCTCGGTGATTCTGGGAAACTTCATGTCGTTTGACTAACTGACTAGCTCTGCGGAAATGGTCTTCACCAACACCTAGCACAAAATCATTTTCGCGATTAACAGAAAAACAACAACATATTCTGCAATAGAGCTTTCTGTCAATATATGTCAGCCATTTACGCTGTATAATACTGCCATCAGTTTCTTTCAGATGATAAATGTCCACTGAGAATGGAATATGATGTGTTGGCTGATGAGGTTGCAGTGAAAGATGATCAAGTTTTGCCTGACGTTCTTTGGGACATTCTATAACACAAGAAGTATTTGGTATTTCAGTTGTGGGCTCCTGAGACTCCATTGATTGGTCATCTTCTGCATCTGGTGAATCCAGTTTTTTCTGATGATGAGGCTCTATTGAAGAAAGATCCAGTTGTACGTCGTTTCGGTCATTTGGATCAATTGGCATGTCCTGTGAACATTTAGTTACGCTAGTAATCACTGATGCATTGTTTGGATCTAATGACTGGTCCTCTACAGAATCATGTGCTGGATATCCAGAATGTATTTGTGGAAAACATATTTTCTTTTGTCCAGGCTGGTTTGCCACATCCAGCAGATCCCTCCGTGCCTTGTCCTTTCTCTTTTCTGCCCCACTCTTTTCCTTCTGGCTCATTTCAGCGGTTGACTGGCTGCTGAAAGGCAAGCCAAGGAAGAATGATCAGTCAACAAGACATCGATCAGTAAACAAGACATCAATCAGTGGTACACTGAAAGGATATTGGTGAAAGTTTTAGCTTTCTGGGGATTTTAATACATGGCCGCTACTGACAGACAAAGAAACAGACAAACAGACAGATAGATAGACTAATGGAAGCGACCACTATATTTACACCACCACCCACCCATCAAATGGCACTCATCCCTCACCAATGACACCCCCTGAGTCCCCTCCCACATGCACATACGACTCTGCCACCCCACGCACATGTACCTGAAAATGTGTTTTGCATTGGAGATAACTCTGATATTAGGCTCAGTCATCATGACAGATTGACAATTACACATGCCACATGGGAGCTGGTGCACATGTTCGCATGTTGGGGGAGTAAGTCTACAATGTTTCAAAGAAACAAATGAATCTCCAGGTGAAATACTGGACAGTGGGCACATGGATGGACAGACAGAGGGATAGTTGCACAAGATGATTCAACTCTACCAAGTCTACCGCAAGTTTGCTGGGGCCTGGGGTGGGTGGTCAGTGAAGAGGAGTGATAGACGGACACATCTGGCAGGCACCCACAAATGTGACACCTTCTCTCAACTCTGCTGATGTGGTGGCAAAAATAATAAAGCTGACCTTGGAATATTAACCCTTAGCAACATGATGCCGAAAAGTAGATAGTTTCAGAGTCTAGTAAAGAAGGATTGGTGCAGATTTTGAAAACAACTGTTGCCGAAACCTGTTGCTGTCTTAGACAGTAACAGCTTTGAGCTTTCAGCAACATTGTTTCCGAAACGAACACCAGCTATAATATGAAATTAAATTAAATTTCAAAATTTGAAATTTCAGAGCTCTAAGGGTTAAATGTATTTGAAGTTAGAGCAGTAGAAGGAGCAGCAGTACTTGGGCCAGGGCCCCAGCCCACTCATCACACACACACACACACACACACACACACACACACACACACACACACACACACACACACACACACACACACACACACACACACACACACACACACACACACACACACACACACACACACACACACACACACACACACACACACACACACACACACACACACACACACACACACACACACACACACACACACACACACACACACACACACACACACACACACACACACACACACACACACACACACACACACACACACACACACACACACACACACACACACACACACACACACACACACACACACACACACACACACACACATATTAAATCAATAAATCTTACCTAATACGATTACAAGTTGCTTGAAGTTGATCTGTTCATTGAACTTCATTCACTTCAACAGTAAAAGTAAAACTTGTCTGTGTTACTGCTCGAGTATTGGTACATATATACATTGGTTTGTTTCATCATCATTATAATTGGACTGTAGATCAAAGTTTTTACCAGAAATACTAGAACAAAGAGGAGAACGTGCCACTCCTATAAGGCGACGGCGTAATGGTATTGCATAAGCAGCATAATGACAATTGACATAATACGTTTCATACATGACACTGGACTAAGCTCAGTAACGTCAGTTAGGCAGGGTGAAACGGTTAAAAATACTTTCTGAAAATACTTTAATATGTAAAGAATTCTGCTGACAATTCCTTGGGCAGATATACTCTTCTGTACAATTACATGTATGTTCATTGTTCAAATTTCAAAACAGTTGTTAATTTAATAATTACCCCATATTTACACACGCTAGCAGTATACAGTGTCGGGTCAAGCTTACGTCACGTGGGGCCCATAACATCCATCACGAAAGTGGCCCTAATCCCACCCCATGAGCGGTACGACTACGATGGTCACGCAGTGATGTGGTGTTTTCCTTTGCAACATTTTAATAAAGCCTTAATAAACCCTTTTAATAATTAAACCATGAATAAATAGTAGTAAAACTGTAGTTTGATTTCAAGTCAACCAGTTGGTCCAGGCATGTATTTATTTTTTAAGGCACTCGGATCATCGGATGCCATCATATTTATAGGTTTCATTTTTTTAAATAATTTTAGTCAGAACTAGGTCTTATTTCTTGGGAGGGGTGGGTGGGGGGGCCATATCTAACTGTCTAACATAACATAACATAGCTGATAAAGCGTCCTTTCCTTGGCACTAGGCCTTGGGCTGTTAATTGGGTGCTCTTTGCACGTACAGCCAGGATAAATGGATATGCCACCGCAGCCACTGGTTTATTATAGGAAATTCGATTTGTTGGCAAAACTTTCACTGGAAAGCTAAAACTAAACTAAAAATGGCATTACACAGCTGTTTTGACATATGCGTTTGCGATAGTTACAGCATACGTTTGATATTTCTAAGACTCATATTGAATTTGAATATGCTTTATAAACATTTTTCTCTATTGGTGCTGGGCCCTCAACTATACTATGGGGCTGTAGCAGATGATAGGGGCTATAGGGCCCCCAGTGTGGGCCATACCATCTGCTACATTTGCTATTAGTCTGATCCACACTGGCGCTATACACATTTTCCGCGGATGGGGCCCAGGATGTTCAGGACAGAGGGCCCTTGTGCCATTGGCACAATGGCCAGTCCGACTCTGGAGTGTACAGGTTACTTGGTTGGAGAAGACTCGGCGCAAATTGGAGATTATTTCACGGAAATACTGGTCGGCATGCATTTTACTAATATATGGCATACCGACATTTCCGCTAAATATTCCGCTATAGATATGTGGATTAGCAAGTCCATGAACAAGAGGTGAAATTCCCTCCCCCCCCCACACACTTAGATATGCATCAGCCACGAATTCGGCCTACATGCCCACCCACACACCCCGCCACCCACCCCCCACCCCCACACGCCATCCTCCACACACCCTGGTATGGTTGTGGCGAAAATTCCAAGCCTAAGTACGATAATAATCCAATCCAAACAATTTTCACTGTTCACGAGCAGAACTTATGACGTTTGAAACAAAGTAAATTTTGTGAAAAAGAACAGATTACAGACCTTCGTCCTCCAGTTTTTTGTCATATTGTATAACGAAAAAAGTTTCAGATTATGGACATTTTTTCCCCCAGATTATTTTTATCACTGATACAGTTGTGGACCACACACACCCACCCATCACGGGCCTTTGAATTTTCGTCCATCCATCCCTCTACCACATATCCCTCCTACTATATATATATATATATATATATATATATATATATATATATATATATATATATATATATATATATATATATATATATATATATATATATATATATATATATATATATATATATATATATATATACACAAAGTGTGAAACCTTCATCTGTGGGCACCATTGTCAGAAAGCTGATTGGTTGGTTTGTAGTGGTTTGTAGTCAGAAACGTGATGTCCGCGGATTTTGACAACAAACCAACCAATCAGCTTCCTGACAATGGTGCCCACAGATGAAGGTTTCACACCTTGTGTATATTTATATATATAGTAGGGGGAATATGTGGTAGAGGGATGGATGGACGAAAATTCAAAGGCCTGTGCACACATGAAGAGTCTGCTTAAAGAAAGTTGGGGTGTACGGTCACATTGGATGATTTTAATCTGCCACTCGAGTATATGATGCCACATATGTAGGCTGACGTCACAATTAAAATATGTAATTAATGACGTACCCAAGTCATGAGCACCAAGACAAATTAGTTTCAAAATATTCAACAGCTTACATGTGCTGCATACCTGTATACTTACTATGGTATCAGGGACAGGTTCGGCTTTTGCAATGTTTTAGCCAATGAATAGATTAGCCAAATACCATTTTTGTTTACTTCAAATTAATGTCACTTATGAATCACGGAAAGTAGGTCAAGTGTGTTCAGTGAAGCATGACACGTAAGTCACAACCTTTCATACGCAACACACCTTCAGCGTATAATACATCCATACACCAGGTTTAGGCAATATTCAATCTTTTACTATATCAATAGCAATGATAATGGTGTACATTTTTCAACAATTTTGGTGGATTATGTTTCTGTCTATGACATCTTACACCAATTTTGGTGAAAAATGGACACCAAATGTTGACATCAGAGTGGTAAGGGTTAACAGGCTTTGGAACATCTTCAAACAATTTAAGATGTCAGCCAAAAATCGACCAACTAAAAATTAGTTCTAGATTCTACATCTATAGAATCCTTCCAGCCAAATTTGCATAAAATCCACTAAGCAGTTAAGTTAAGTTACCGCTCGGTGGATTCCAACCCTAGTTGGCTGGACGGACTATAGCAAAGTGGGTTCTATTTAAATATTATTCCGAATTTTGGTTGGTCAATTTTTTTGGTGAAAATCTTAGATTTTATGAAAAATGTACTGGAAATTGTAAAAACGCTTCTCCTGAGCTGCATTGTTAAATTTGTATTGACAAATTGGTAAAATTTTCATAAAATCTATGATTTACCCAAAAACTTGGCCAAGCTAAATTCTGGAATAGAAGATCTGGAGCCTACCATGACAGGGTCATTCTAGACAAATTTTGTTGAAATCTGTCAAGCAGCTCAGGAGAAGCGTTTTTACAATTTCCAGTACATTTTTCATAAAATCTAAGATTTTCACCAAAAAAATTGACCAACCAAAACTCGGAATAATATTTAAATAGAACCCACTTTGCTATAGTCCGTCCAGCCAACTAGGGTTGGAATCCACCGAGCGGTAAATGAGTATTGTTTTGACAATTTTCGGTACATTTTTCATAAAATCAAAAAATCTTACCAAAAAACTTAACCAATCAAAATTCTGTATACAAGTTGTTAAGCCTACACCCCTAGGGTCCTTGTAGCCAAATTAGGTTGAAATCTGCTAAGCCAATCCGACAGACAGACAGGGGTGCCATGGCATAAGCTCACTTGGCTTTTCAAGCCAGGTGAGCTAATAATAAGATGTATGCGCATAGCAGCTCATCTGTCCAGCAATCGGTTAATGAGGAATGTTGCCAGACAGACAGACGATAGACATTCGCCATGGCATAAGGTCACTTGGGCTAAGACCAGGTGAGCTAATAATAAGATGTGGGTATATAGCAGCTTTGCTGCACGCCTTGAGACTGGAATTTCAGGGTTAACACTCAAGCTGGGCAGAGACAGTCATTTCAGTGATGAATTTTCAAAAATAATCTCGTGGGCACATTGTATGAGGAGATTGAAAATTTCATTCAAAAATGACATCTGCATGGTCTTGAGACAAAAGATAATATTTTAGATAATTTACCAGTACAATGAATGAATTGATAACCAAGCCAGGCATTCCAGTGGTAAATTGACATGGACTAAGAAAAAATTAAATTTTTTACCAACCTCGACTACTAAATATTCAAACAGTTGAACAGGTGACCATAAATTTGCTTAAAAGAATCAAATTCTATCTCACACAGGAATATATACTAAAACTATCCAGATATTCCAGCATGGAGCAATATTTTTACTAATTTTAAGTAACTGAGACAATCCAGACTGCGGGCTGATCCCAATTATGGTTTTGCTGTCTACAATAGAAGCTGACAATGTCCAAGAATTGTTCAACAGAATACTCTGTCTGAAGACAGGAGAATGTATGCATGCATAAATAGAATTATATTTGTTTTCATAGAATCTTGAATTTTAAAGTTATCTATACAACAGACCATTTTTACTAATCTTAACTTAAAATGTATGTAATGCTAAAAAGGGAGATAACTCTCGTGGTCAGATATATTGGCATGTAATCAGGCTTGCCACAAAATAGATATATTAACATAACAAATTTAACACTAATCCACAGAGATGGTCTCTGGGAACACAAGCAAAGCGTAATTCTTATTTCTTATGTGCTAAAACAACCTTTTAGACTATCAACAAATTGTAAAATCTGTCATTATTTTTAAGGAGGAATCCGATGGAAGAATTGAAAATTGGTTAATTTCATTGACGGTGAGATCTAATAAAATAAGCAATACTCATTATTTTTAAGATTTTAATGGTTAAGATTTGTCATGAAAATTTAAATCTTTGCTTAGTAATTTGTCCATTGGCAGCTCAAGAGATTCTTTACAAATTTACCTGACTGGCTCAATTACTGGCAGTAGGCCTGTAATTGAAATTCCAGTGGTAAAATTAAAAAATATCAAGTTTTCTCTTGGTCTGCAAATGGGTATTTCCCAAGACAACTACACAGGCTGTCCGGGTTGAACATTAAAGAGTTAACAAATTACTGGCTGTTATTCAAATCATTTTCGGAGCATTCAACAGCTTCCAAGCATGTAACACTTTAATTGTCAGCATTTGTCAAGAATATTTAATTTTTGCTTAGAGAATGTCCATTTGCCAACATGGGCAATAAGGTTATTTTTGAAATTTACTCGTGGAATGACTCAGTCCAGTGGTAATCTTTAAAAGATAAATAGCATTGATCTCGTCCTGCAAATGCAGACTTACCATGGAGAAGTCAGCCAAACCAGCCTCTGCAGTATGCTTCATAAATTTGCAAAGCATGGCTGTTTTTTGAAAATTCACCACTGGATTGACTAGTTCGATAAGCAAGCCGGCCATTCCAGTGGTAAATTTTCAAAAATACATCTTGGCCTGCAAATGGTCATTAAATAAGAAAATTTGTTTATATTTTTTACCTAATTTAGCCATTAAAGGGTTAATTTGCTTAAATCCTTGAAATCATAATCTAAATCTAACACTAAATGCTAAAACTGAAAAATAATCAACTATCATGACTATATATACTTACTTTATTACTTTCATTTAATAAAATTCACATTTACAGTAGCATTTATGTTTAAAAAACATAGAATGCAGTACAAACATGTTTTTATCATCTGTGCTGAATGTAAATTGATTAGGCTGTCATGGCTGTGTTAATGGTGTGATCTGATAAGATAGTCTTGTACATTATCATCCATATCAATATGTATGTGGCTCTATCTGTCTACACATGGAGTATCTATCTGTTCATTTTGTCATAGAACACACACTGATTTGACATAGTCTGCAGATTTCTACATTGAGAATGCTTCTTGGAAAATTGGTAATTTGAGAAGGCACATGTATTCATTTTAATCGACACAGTCTTTTAAAAGTGCTGCTCTTTCTAAACCATGAACAATTGTTCAGTCCATCTTGCATCTCATCATGCTCATTGTAACAGTGACTCTGCTTCAGTAGGCTTTGGCTCACAATGGCACCTGCAAAATAAAAGACAGTTGTTTTGAATGATCAAGTCAATCAGAATGAAGGAAATGTCAATTTCCCTTTCTCCGAGATCTAACAACACTCACCATTCTGTTACTTCTGATATACAGCTGGCCCTGACAGCGGCTCTAGGATTATAGACTTAGAAAGCTTTACCGACTCCTGGGAACCGGGTACTCGGCTCCCAACTGCCGAGTACCCGTTTACCATAGAGCTCATATTGTTTGCATAGCCACCAAACAAGAGAAAACTATGGCTTGCCTCCGTGGGGCTGGGAGGCTGGGTCCGTAACAGAATGGTGAGTATTGTTAGATCTCGGAGAAAGGGAAATTGACATTTCCTTCATTCTCCTTCGATCAATACTCACCATTCTGTTACTTCTGATATACACCAGATTTGATCAGTAACCTGGTGGGAAGGGGCAAGCCATAAATGCTAATTTTGCCCCTTGGAGAAAGATTTTAGACTTCAAACTTGACTAACGGAGACCTAAAAGGACCGTCAAGTTCACGGAATCGAATCACATTCGCGTCACAGCCCCCCCTTTTTCCTCCTAAGAAAAGGGAGAGAACTAACGAACATGTATCTCGCCTGAAAACACCAATATGCCAAGAGGGTTAACTACTCCCTGCATATTCCATGTATTAGCCTGGGAATGAGCATGAATATATAAGGTGAATGAACATGATACATATACATAATACAAAAAACTCTCACTTATTGAATTACCTTATGATAATAGGACTTCAGACGTACCGCCTCCAACCATTCACCGGTTCGGCCATCAGTGACACAATCTGGTTGACATCCTCTCGCCTGACAATGCCTGCTTTAGGTTCTTTTCTTACCAAAGTGAAAAAAGGGGAAAAGCAGTGTGGTCACTAACTATCGTTTCAAAACAGCTAAAGCGAGTGGATTGACTGAGTCTGACACATCCCTCATATAGTAATCCGTGAATGAGGACTCACAGTGCCATTGTGCAACGGCCATGATGTCCTCTAACGGAACACCATTGTAAAGGGCGGTCGAGGCGGCTATTCCTCTGACATTGTGTGCCCTTACGCCTTGCACCTGGTGCCCAGTCGCCATCTCGTGAGTAGTCTGAATGCATTCGACCACCCAACGAGAGATAGTATCCATGGATGCGGCGCCATAAGGCTTTTTATGGCAGATCCACAGATGTCTATCGTTCGACCGTAACGAGTCAGTCCGTTTCTTGTACTTAGTCAAAGCACAGACCGGGCACCAGACACTGGCATCACGATCAAACCTAGTTAACTTCGGTATAATGATCGGTTTGCCGGGATATCTCAAAGATTGGTTCTTTGACATAAACTCTGCTCTTGGCAGAAGACGCAGACCTTCTCCAGAAACAATAAATCGGTTCCTCTCTGCCGAAAGCGCATGGATCTCACTGCGCCTTCTAGCTGAGGAAGCTGCCAATAGAAAGACCGCCTTTAGAGTCAAATGCTTTAGACTAGCCGAACGCAACGGTTCGAAAGGGTGCTTGGCCAGTACATTAAGCACTAAAGATAGACTCCAGGCTGGAATGACTACCGGTTGTCTCGGGCGGAGATTGCTCATTCCCTTCAACATCACATTTAACTGGGCCACCTCTGGACTATCCCTGTTGGCTAGACAAGGGATAACTGATGCCAAAGCTGACTTGTATCCAGCAACTGTGACGGGAGCTAGTCCTGAAAAGAACAGCTCACAGAGAAAGTCTGCTATTTGCTGAATAGTGGATTGAAAGGTATCAATACCCTTTTCTTCACACCAGTCTGCAAATCTGTTAACCTTGTTGTTATATGACTTGAAGGTTGACCTCCTTCTCGCAGCCGCGATGAAATCAGCAGCCTGTCGAGAAAAGCCTTCCGACGTGGAACGTTGTTTGACAACATCCACGCAGTCAATTTGAACATTTCGGGACGCTCGTGTAGGAAGCGTCCCTTGGCCTGGGAGATTATGTTCGGAATCTCGGGCAACTGCACATGATTTTCCACCAGCAGATCTAGAAGATCCGTGAACCACGCCCTGCTCGGCCAATACGGCGCTATTAGCAGGACCAGACACGGTTCCTCCCTGACCTTCACCAATACCTTTGATAGAAGAATGGTGGGTGGGTACGCGTAAGCGTGTATCCCTCTCCAGCTTATCGCCAGAGCGTCTGTATCGACGGCATTTGGATCTGGAATCGGCGAGACATATGTCATGATTTGAGCATTTTCCTTTGTGGCGAACAAGTCCACGTTGGGTTTTCCCCAATGCTCGAAGATCCGTCGCAGAACCGGAGGGTTGAGGGACCATTCTGTTGGCAAGATTCTCTGTCTGCGAGACAAAGCATCCGCCAGAATGTTCAATCGGCCAGGAATATGAGCTGCTTTCAAAACAACTGAGTAATTCCTGCACCATTGAATCAAGTGCCACGCCCTGATACACAGAGTGGGCGACCTGGTCCCGCCTTGGCGATTTATATATGATACTACTGTCGAATTGTCCGACCGTATCAATATCACCTTGCCCCTGATCATCGGAAGGAACTCTTCCAACGCCAGTTCCACTGCCATCATTTCCAACAGATTGATATGCAGCTGACTCTCCGGGAGAGTCCATGTGCCCGAGACCTGGTGTTCTCCCAGGCAGGCACCCCACCCTTCCAGCGATGCATCCGGGTAGACGGACAGCTGGGGTGGGGTAGGTGTAGCGAAACCCCTAATAGGAGATTCTGACGCTGTTTCCACCATAGAAGATGCGATATTATCGGCTCCAAAACTGGCACCAGTTTTGACAGGGGTTCTGTTCTCTGTTTCCACAGAGACATCAGATACAACTGGATAGGCCTTCGCATTAGAGCAGCGTACGGGATAACCTGCTCCATGGAGACCATCATGCCCAGCATCTGAAGGAACCGCCTCGCCTGAATGTGGTTTCCCGTCAACTCGGATTTCTCCGAAAGTAACTTCAGAGTCAGAGCAGTATCCACGTTCAACCTGGCTGCCGAGTCTGCCTTGATCAGCTAGTCGTCTATGAAGGTGTGTAGCGCCACGTTCTCCTTTCTGAGAAACGCTGTCACCGCAAGGACCACTCTTGTGAAAACCCTCGGAGCTGTCGACAGGCCAAATGGGAGAACTGTAAACTCCCATACTTGATTGTGAAACGCAAATCTCAGAAACCTGTGCCAACTCCGATTCATAGGAATGTGGAAATATGCATCTTTCAGATCGATCGATACACACCACATTCCTTTCCTCAATCCCGCCATTACCGACCTCGGCGTTTCCATCTGGAACCGAGGTGTATGGATAAACCAATTTAATGGCCTGAGATTGAGTATGGGTCTCCATCCCCCTGTGCTCTTGGGGGGACAAGGAACATGTTTGAATAGAAGCCTGGAGTGTTCCGGTTTGCTGGTTTTATTGCTCCCTTCAGAAACAAACACGACACTTCCTTTTGAACGGCTTCTAACTTGTCTGGCTCCCTTGGTACGGGTGTCCAGACAGGTGCCAAAGACAGATTTTGTGGTGGAAAGTCCCACCACTCCGGCATGTAACACTGGGATAACCATCCCAGGACCAGACTGTCTGACGTCACACCTCGCTAGGCCTCGACGAAACGCATGAGCCTTCCACCTACCATAGACGCCTCGACGTCTAATGGGGTTGTCCGGCTCGCAGTCCGCCAGCCACGGCCTCCCGGCAAGGAGCCACGGCTGACACGCCAGGCACTCCGCTACCACACAGTTCCGCCGCCACCCCATGAAACACTCCGGTCCATGGGGTAGGTCCGCATGGAAAACCATACGGACCCGTAGCAGTCGCGGAACCATAGCCGGACACGGGCGCCAACGGCACCCCACGTCCGGCTGCCGGACCAGGCGAGATAGGTGAGTACCATGCCTGGCCCGGCACACCCGTTCCCGTGACGGCTGGTGACAAACCAAGCCGCACGGAACCGGTGCACGGTAACGGATTGGCCTCAGCCACAGGCGGAGCCGCTGACCTGGCTTGCGCCAAACCAGACAAATGGAGGCCGGTTCCGTCCAGGACGGAATCAACCTCCATATTCTCCACCTGCGGCTTCACGGGCCGCAGCAACCTCTCCTCCTCGGCCTCCTCGTCTTCAGACTCTGAAGAGCCATCACTAGACGAGTCAACCGTGGAGCCGTCCTGGCGGACGGCTCCCACACCTGACGGACCGGCCACCGCTACTGGACCACCCGGAGGTGGCCGCAGAGAAACAGAACCCGTCTGGCCGAAGCCAAACGGGACTGCCAGGGGGCCGTACGAGACGGCCCCCTCGGTAACCAGTCCAGAATCCTGTCCGAGGACAGGATCCGTACCAGGCATGGGGAGAAACTGCCCCCCACAACCTTTGGTAGCAGGGACGACACCAGCGTGGGCAGAACGCTATGCAGAAAACCCTGCATAGCCGGACCAAACCACGCCGGCGGTGCCATCTCCGCCACCTCCAGCTGGGGACGTGGAGCACCCCCACCGGCCGAACCGGGCGCTCCACGATTTCCTCTCGGACCGCCTGACCCCGCGTCAGACCCAGCCAAGTCCTTCTGGGCAAGGAACTTAACCATCATCTCAACGGACCACACTGCACAAACCTTACACCTATGATCAATATTACACAGGGAACACCTAAAACAAGCATGGTCCTTGAACACGACACGGACAAACTTATGGCATTCGTCACATGATGGCGGGGCTGGCTTGGCCTATAACATAAGCACACACCTACAATAAACAAGCGGAACGAGACCCGGATGGAAGGCAGACAATTAATTTTCAAATAATTTTGACTCTTAAATTAACCGTAACCTCCCCGCACCCCACCCCGCCACGTTACAACAACGATCGCATTGATTATGACGACAAGAACGAGGTGGGCATTAAACACACCCATAATAGATCCTCCAGGATGTGTAACGGCTCCAGGAATCATATCGCATAGCATTCGGGGTATATTTACTAATCAATATAAATTATACTCCTAACGAAAGCAGCACGATATGTGAAGAAAACAACAAAATGTATAACAAACTGCTGTATCACACGGTAAAACCGCAGACCACGCATTTACTCAAGAATTTTGAAACCACCGATCATTGCAAACCGATCGTGATCGCACGTAAACTTGATCATTCTAAAGTTTCCGGTACCATTTTTAGTACGCAGCACCCAGAACAAGATGAGCGAATTAATGAAAAATTTTTCTTCACATAAACATCCGAGCAACCGGGTGTGACGTCACCCGCTCGGATCCTACGGAGAAACGACGTCAGCCGATATTCGTGTTAGAAATACCGTAGCAAACACCTATTTTCATATCTGCCGATCGCCTGTTGGGGGTTAAAGAAGGCGATCGTCTGGCATATATCGTTGTTAGCACACGTCCCAGATTCTATGGGGTCAGAAATTGGAACATGCGACACAACGAAATTTAGAGACCTAAGTCTTTTAACTATGGATAATAAAGAACGATACAACCTGGTTATCTTCGGCGGTATTCTCCATAGTCCTTAGTTAATCCTTTCACGAACACACAAACTATCACAGATTAAAGACTTAGATTTTCTTTCACAAAAACCCACTAAAATCCTCAATGCAGAAAGCATGTATTGCTCTTGTTGCTATGCAAACAAGAATGAGCTCTATGGTAAACGGGTACTCGGCAGTTGGGAGTTCCCAGGAGTCGGTAAAGCTTTCTAAGTCTATAATCCTAGAGCCGCTGTCAGGGCCAGCTGTATATCAGAAGTAACAGAATGGTGAGTATTGATCGAAGGAGAAACTGCTTTTGTAGTGGTCCTGAAAAATGCCTATGCATGTCAAGAGGATATTTTAGAAAGTTTACGACTGGAATGGCTGGCTCGATAACAGAGCCAGTCAGTCCAGTGGACTATTTTCTAAAATACTATTCTCTTTAAAATAACCTTTACCACTCTGATGTCAATATTCTATCATGTGCCATGTCACTAGGAAAGAAACTGCTGAAGGCTACAATTTTCAACCACAGCAACATATTCCATCAAATTTGTTGAAAAATTAACCACCATTTTTTAATTTAATTTGAAAACTGAAACTTTTGACATCAGAGGGGTAAAGGTTAATCTTGGTCTGCAAAGTGCAAATTGGCATTCAATAATCAAACTTTCTGATTTTCTAACCCATTCTTGACCATTAATGACTAACCCTTTACGACTTAAATTTCTTCAAGAAAATTAAAAAAAATTCCAAGAAAATTTAAATTTGCGGACCTAGTGAATATTTTGAAGGTTTACCACCGGAATGACTGACTTGTAAATTTTCAAAAATTTCCCTTCACTTGGTCTGCAAATGGGCATTTCTCAAGACAACTGCAAACACCATTTTGGGCTGATATGTGTGTTAAAGAGTTAAGCTGTTGAATAATTTAATTTAGCTGGAAACCTGAGTGATATAATTTGTATCAACATATTTAAATTAATAAAAGATTATGTTGAATATTTTGAGGCTAAATGCACCTGGAATCTGTTGCTTTCTAAGGAAAACCTGTCCAAGAAAGGTTTCCTATGTGACCAAAAGCTCACAGCCTGGCTTCAGAACATTCCACAATTTACCTACATGTATACTAATTACTTTAAAATTTAGAAACAGTGATGAGGCAATGACAAATTTAGCCAGATAATACCAGTCATGTCAGTAATGATAATCATTCCATATAAAATAATGCATTTATATGGATCTTATGTTTTTCAGCTGTCATTAAATTCATCATAAATCTCTTGAAACAATATTAGAAATTAGAAAACTGTTTGACATGCCTTTATTGTTGAAACATTGAAGCAACAAATTGAAAATTATCAACACCTAAATAAAAGATATTCCACAGGATACACAGGAGGGTCAGGAGCACCTAATTATGAATCACAGAATTAGGCAACTTTGTTTTCAATTGTCTGTATTTCAATTTCACTCATTATTTGGCTGACAGTTTGAATTGCATTCAACTGACTTCATTCCAAGTAGGGGTCATTGACAGATTGAGCAGACTGAATTAGAACGGTTGTGGAACAAATGTGTATGCCTACATCATATATTTGAACCTGCTACATCTAAGGCTTACTAGAGGCAAGACAGCCTGTTTGGGAACCTCACTGTTAATTAAAATGACTGTCTCATAAGCCATTTTCTATGGTATTAAATTAGTAACCATTTAATACCCACTATGCTATCTACTATCTACAGTGGTCTTGTGAAATAATACTCCATATGCAGAGCAAGCGAAAACTATTTTTGAATACTTGCCACTGGAGTGACTGGCTCAACCCAGTCATTCCAATCGCAAATTTTCAAAAAGTAATCTCATCTGCAAACAGACATATTTTCTTTTCATAAAAATGAAATTAAAGTAATTTAAGCATTAAAGGGTTATGCATAGGCTCATAAGTGCATATATTATATGCTTTTATAAGTCATGGAACGTCATGTAAAAGTCATGGAATTTCACAGAGTGACATAGATGATATCTGTAAATGAGAAACCTTCGAAATCTAGATGCGCTCAGATAGCATCTCATGCATTTTATCTTTCATTTTCTTTGTCATAGAAATTAAATTGTTATAGCTCAATAGCATAATCTTTCACAGTAATGTTTTTGTGATTTTCATGACTTTTCGTGATGTTGGGTGGGGGCAGGGGGAATAGCCCACCAATGTTTTGCATCTCCCATAGTGTATCCCTATAGCGACCACCCAGGTTTTTTTTCGCCCCACCCATATTTCAGCACACATACCCGGGGCCAAGTACCTTCCTAAGTTCCTACATCCTGATTAGGCTAAATCATAAATGAGAAGCAATCAATATGCTTTCTGCGAAATGAATAGATATTATTTATTGAATGCTCACATGGTCAAATACCATAGCAAACATTATTCTTCTATGATCGATTAATTTTCAGTTCATTTCTGAACTGTTCGCTTCATAAAAAAGGGCAAGCCTCCGCAACAGCTGACAGGCAATAGCAAAGTACGAAAACAGGTGATGTTGCTTGAATATTGGCAGTCATTTATTATATACACACCTTTCTGCACTTTTCTGAAAGCTCTTTGTTAGTGTTAGTTGCACAGTTGTCCAAAACGTGTAAAATCCTCAGACGAAATTATTGGAGATAACTATAGAGACTTGAAAATAAGGTGTATGACGAAAATGACCGCCAGCTAAAATGACGGCGCCCGGGACAAGAATGACCGCTATTATGGCGATAATGACCGCCACTGCGAATTTATATTTTGACTTCTATTACCCGTTATAATATAGTGTATATAAATATAATATGTTATTTTTGTAGGTGATCGTTGGAGAAAGGTGATCATACTTAGTCCGGATGGAGGAAGTCCGAATCGCGGAAGTGATATTTATACGTACATCCACTGGGGAAAATAAAGATTAACTAGGCTTATCAGGTCATAGACGATTCATAAACAATCACACTATACAAGCGGAATAGTTAGAGGTTATTTTCGAAAATATGTCAAGACATAATGATGTGTTTAAGCGCTTTAAATACAACGCAGCCTTTCGACGTTTGATGACAACCTAAAAGTAGCCCTCATATCCGACTCTTCGGGTAGTAATTGTCGAGTACTCGAGCCTAGTACTCGACTGAATTACAAGCTTCAGTAAAAATAAACCTAAAGGCGTGGCTTGGTGCCAGTGATATGTTCATGTCTCGCGATAGCGAGAAGTAAGAAGTTTTTTGCTTGAAGTTACACATCTTTTTTAGATTTCCTTCCGCGCTAGGGTACTGAAATTCAGCACGGTGTGTATCCGTCCTCTATGTGTATTATTGGACGGTCCGTTTTTCGAGTGCGATTGGTGATGTGATGTAATCTCCGAATTTCTGTCGTAACGTGGAGGTGTAATGATGTCAACAATGCATAGGTGCGTGTGTGTGTGTGGTGGTGGGGTTTTGCTGCTCCTATAGTGTATCCCCCATAGCGCCCCCATAGGTTTTTGGCCCTTCAGCACCCACACCCCACACCCACCCACCCCACACCCACCCTGTCCAATACCTTCATATGCCACTGAAATGGGAGTTTGTAACCAACGGTAATAATATGATAAAACCATCTGATGTCAACGCAAGAGCCATTTAAAGGTGCATATTCACAGCAAATGCTTGAAAATAAAATTGTTACAATTGTAGACTTTTAGAGGCCCAAATCTTGTGCCTAGATGTAATGAAACGAAACAAATCTTAACATATGATAGTGTTATTCCGTGTAAATTATGATACTTTTTAGCTGTGAATTTGAAATAGGGACTCGTGTCTCTAATTAAATTTTTGCACCTTAAAAAAATTATATTAATTTATACTTGACGAAATCATATGTTAAGATTTATTTCGTTTCTTTACGTCTAAGCCCACAGTTTAAGCCTCCAAAACTACATCATTTTATTTTCAAGCATTCTGCTGTGAATATACACCTTTAAAAATTATACAAAGCCAAGTACAGAGTGTCTGCGTGATATAGACATAAGCGGTCAGCGTTGCAGATCATCACTAGGGGGAGGGATGTTTATAATACTATTACATGAAAGCACCGAGTTATACATTTTGATATAAATATATTTTGAATTGTAAGCTCAACGAAACAGCTGAATGATAATTAACCCTTCACATGTCACATGACCAACGGAGGTATCTTAAGGCAATAGAAAAATCTTTTACAAGTGCGGAAAAATCTATTTTAGAACAATCCCCTGTTAAAGTTGCATATTCACACTAAACTGCTTTAAAATAAATTTATAAAAATTGTAGACTTTTAGAGGATTAAATTGTGTGCCTATATGAATGAAACAAGATAAATCTTAACATATACGGTGATTTCATATAATCTTTTTAATTTGCGAAATTGAATTAGAGACACGCGTACATATTTCGAGACACGAGAGTTGCCAGCAGTAACAAATACCACCACATTGCATAATACTCTTAATAGCAGTAATGTGATGTAACCGCCATTGAAGCGAAGAGAATTATCATCCGGGTTACCCGTGATTGTTCAAATTGACTTAATAATGGTAACAATCATGATAACAACAAAGACGTCTGAACATGTCTCTGGATAAGGTGACATGAAGAAATCCCGTGAAAACATGCTTGCAATAAACACCTGTAATCTAGATATCTATCCAGGTGAGACGCCGAATAATACAGATACACAATATAGCTTGCGTGTCTGCGGAAGACATTGTTTGCCATCTAAGTTTAATTCCACCGAGGCGTGTTTGCTGCTAGTGTTATGTAACTCTATGATCAAAGCCAATGTTAAAGATCTCCCATTAAATAGAAACATGTTTGCACGAGATATGAGATGGTTGTTGATTTTTGTTCAATTTACCTAGCATGCAATACTAACCAGCGTGTATGAATCGTTGCAGTAATTGGACGCCATATTCTTTGCATCTATTGTCTGTAAAAGACGGGAATTTTCAAAGAAAGGTCTCCACCAGCAAATTGTTATTTCCCCGACGAAACGCAATTTACTTCAATTTTAATCCAACATATACGAAAGCTCTAGAAGATTTTGAGCTGAGGCCGTTCTGGCCTTAGATAGCAACAGCTTCCAGGTATTTTAATTTCAAAATATTCGACTTCATACAATGTTGTCATATCGGGTCTGTATAACATAGAGTTAGCATATATAATGGAGGGATCCGACCTAACACTCACGTATCCGACATAATAATCACACGCATCTCAAGTTAGCCGATGTCACTCTCATAATTTCACGTAGGCTACCTGGCTTCGTCATGAACATCGAATCGTTCGTCAAGTGTACGAATTGTATATATATTTGATCGACCTACTAGACTGTTAAATACTGTAAAAGTAATTTGACTGGGCAGACTCAAGTCAAATTAGTTTCAAAATATTCACAGCTTACCTGTATAGTTACTTTGAAAATTAGACTCTGGGAATTCAGGCTTAAAAGCGATTCCAATAAGCGTAAATAGCAACGGCTTTCAGCAACATTGTTTTCAAAATAGACTTCCTTGAAGCGTTTTCAATAACGCTAATGGAGCGATTTTCCGCTATTATTATTATTATTATTATTATTATTATTATTATTATTATTATTATTACAGCGGAAAAAGTAATCATGATTGCCTGTTTACAAAACAAGAGAAAATGGTCTTCTAGTAAGTTATCTGCAACTGGACATTATCTATGCGGAAACGTCGTCATCGTGACTGACACGTGAACTGCTTCTAATGTGCGTGCGTGCGTGCGTGCGTGCGTGCGTGCGTGCGTGCGTGCGTGCGTGCGTGCGTGCGTGCGTGCGTGCGTGCGTGCGTGCGTGCGTGCGTGCGTGCGTGCGTGCGTGCGTGCGTGCGTGCGTGCGTGCGTGCGTGCGTGCGTGCGTGCGTGCGTGCGTGCGTGCGTGCGTGCGTGCGTGCGTGCGTGCGTGCGTGCGTGACGTGCGCTGTCATTTCAATACACTTATGAATGATATGGTGTAAATACGTCATAAAGCCGGAATAGTCTGTCAGTTACACGAATTTAATAAACAATATAAAAAATATTCTGTTGGGTCCTTTGTGACTAATTTGACTGAAAGCGGTTGCTGTCAAAGGCAGCAACAGTAACCAGTGAAATTATTTTCAAAATAGTCAATAGGACAGCTGGATAGCTACCATGAAATTGGAATTCTGGATTTAAATTAAAATTGTATAAATCGATCCAAACACGCACAAAGTATGGGTGGCCCCGAGCTAAGGATGGGCGGGGCATTGGTAAAAGTGGATTCATCCTGTGCTGTATGAATCGATGCTGCAACAAAGCGTGTACCGGTAATGTATTTTCACTGATCAGAAACAACAAATTATGTATGCTGTATAACGCGCTGTCATTTTAAGAAACTTATGAATAGTAAGGGGCGAATCTGATATAGCAATCACGTATTAACGACGTAATCAATTACGTCACATGGGCTAACATCATATTGGTTGACGTCACAATCATAATTGATATAAATATTCCGTCATAAAGCTGGAATATTCTGTCAGTTGCACGAATCTAATAAACAATATAATAAATATTCTGTTGAGTCTTTTGAAACTAATTTGACTGGGAGCGGTTGCTGTCAAAGGCAGGAACAGTAACCAGTGAAATTAGTTTCAAAATAGTCAATAGGATAGCTGGATAGCTACCACGAAATTGGAATTCTGGATTAAAATGATATAAATCGATCCCAACATGCGCTGAGTATGGGCGGCGGGCCGGTTCCAACAGCTATAGGGGTCAGCGAAATAGGATTCAAAATGTTCAATGGTTTTCCAGTAGGCCTATATCTGTCTTGCTATATAGTGTTCTTGCTGTATGCCGGCGCAACGAGCCGTGTAACATGTTTTCGATGATCAGAAATGTAATCTTATTTATGATTCATATTGATGTATTAAATATTGTTGATTATTTTAAAACTAATCTGACTGTCATCGGCAGCCGGGACAGCAGTAGGTTCCAGCGAAATGGATTTCTAATTTTTATCTGTCTATATATATGTGCAATATTATTTCAATAAACTCATGCATAAGAAATATATGATGTAGGTGTAACGTGTTTTCACGTGTCAAAATTTAGGATAAAAAACAACCATTTATTTAACAGGTAATATGTGGCGAATATTTTGAACAAAATTTGATTAGGACTGGCAGACTGACAGCAATACGTTCCAGTGAAATATGTTTCAAAATATTCAGCATTGTGTATTTCAATCCTTCGCAGAAAGTACTGCATACTTATGCATAAAAGTTAGCTCCAATCTCACGCTGAAAGTAGTTGCTGTCAGCATTAATTGGTTTAGGGATTTATTTGTATGAAGAAATTGTACAACTTTAGCAATTTTGGCGTTAAAATCACAGCGGGATTTGTAGGAGTGTATGCATTGTTATCTCGCCCACCCAGTCCCCCTGCTTGCATAACATGTACGCTAATTGCAGGAAACCATTAAAATGGTAGCCTATGTCCGCCTGAATACACATCTAAGACTAGACATATAATAAAACACAATGATGATTCCTCTGAACTATCAGTAACGATTGCAACGAATCAGAATGCACATGTATTTGTAGCTGATCAGTCTGTAATACACTTTTGACCCTTACAGACGCAAACTTACTAGACTCAAAATTATCTCAAAATTTTCACAAATTTCTTTGCGTGTATCAGATTCTGGTCGCAGATCAGTCTGTAATACACTTTTGACCCTTACAGACTCAAAATTTTTCACAAATTTCTTTGCGTATTAGACATTCTTGTTTCAAAGATTTCCGTACCTCTTGAGAAACTCATTTGTAGTGAAAATAATCAAACTTGCGAAATTTTTAAATTTTATTTATTTGCTAATTGATAATTTCAAAATTCAGCGTATCATACGCAAATATAAATTGTTAAAATCTTATACTTAGGCTTCAATTGTAGCACTAAACTTCTTCTAAATATCTTTGAGCACTCTAGCATTATCTAGCAGACGTACAGTGTTCACTTGTTAAATTGCTACTTCCGGAATTTTCGTTCCCTTCTTAAGGCACAGTCTACGCGACGGTACCTGAAAAAAACCCACAAAAATTTTATATACGTTACATTAGATAGGAACTCGTAGTAGGACACATAATATATATAATATATATTGTAACTTATATACGCATATAGAATACTCATTCGTAGCGGATAGTAGTTATTGTTAGGCTTATTAGGAATACCATAGGAATACTATAGCGGTCATTTTCGTCCCTACCGCGGTCATTTTAGCTCGCGGTCATTATGGACTGAGATCGAAAATAACATGCTTTCGTTAATCTGGCAGAATCTCGCAAATGCTCGCTACTGTAAACGTGACTTTGAACGAGAATTTCGGGACTTACGCCCTTTCGCCTAACTTAGGCGTGGGTGTTAGGTGGCGTAAGTTACGACAATATTTAGGCACCCGCCTAAGTTACGCACCTTTCGTGAATACGGATTTACGTACATGTTTGGACTTATGTATAGTTTACGTACATTTTTGGACGTAAGTACCCTTCGTGAATACGGCCCCTGTATTGTGTGTCTGATAATTGCCGAATGTCTGACTTCTGATTCTTAAGTTTGTCGGTCTCTGAATGAATGTTTCCGCACAGTCAATGATGCAGGTTGTACATAGATCATTCTCTCGAAATGATTCAGGATAACACGCTCTAATGGACCTTTCTAGCTTTAGTTATGCCCCGCCCACCTCTAGCTAAGCTCCACCCACATTTGGCCGCGTTGGGATTGATCGATTCCTGAATGCCCTAACTATCAATTTCCAGAAAACTAGACAAGTAAGTGGTTGAATATTTTGCAACTAATTTGAGTCGGTGCTGTTGCTGCCTAAAATAAGTTGCAAAATATTCAACAGAATATATATTAAATAGTGAAGACATACAATTCATACAACACCGCATAATTTGTCTCTCAAATATGCGTTCGTGACGTTTGTCTACGTCATTCATGAAACCATGACGTTATTCATTATTATGTCATTCTACTCGTCATGTAGTTGATTATGGCATCATATGATCTATGGATAACGTGGAAATGTCCATTGCTTCACTGGGAAGGCAGATTGGTAACCCTTTTAATTGCTCGGCAAGAACGGGAAGCCATGATGTGAATATTTTGTTAGCTAAGCTTTTAGACATTCCAAAACGATGACACGGTCATCAAATATTAAATTAAGATTGAGGTGCATTAATACAAGCAAAAGATGATGTTCTGCGCTGTTTTGAAATGTGAATTTATTAAATGGTATGATGCCACTGACTAGGGTGAAAAATACCTGGTTTGTCACACCTGTATACAATCACTAGCAAGGTTTTTCTGAGCCGACATTGTTCCTCCGTCAAATTCACATTGACACCCTTTTTCTGCTTTTTTGTATTTTCAGCCGTTAAAGTGATGCTAATCTCATCTCAAATGTTGTACTGCACCGACAGAATATGGTTTATAGATCCCATATCATTCATATCCTGTCACATTCCCTTATCTGTATCGCAATTATCTGTTTTGTAATATCGAGTAAATGCTGAACAGTGATCGACACCATTTTGTCTCCTCAAGCTATTCTGGGTGATGTCATGTAAGCTCCAATGCATCACATTCTTTATTATGTGACGCTCATCCCATTGAATATTTTGAAACTAATTTGACTGGAAGTTGTTGCTGCCATAGGCAGCAACAACTTCCAATCAAATTGGTTTCAAAATATTCAATAGCTTACCTGTAGGATTGCTTTTATACCACGTTGCCAAACTATAGCTGGAGCCTCTATGACTGAGCGTATATACCTAGGCACACACACTGGGGTTGTTTCTGATTGGTTGAAAAGTAAATCATGACACCCATCATAGGGTGTAGAAATGTACTAACATTTAACTACTAAATCCTGAATATCTTTCCTTAGCGGCGTGATAAAAGGCTTAAAATTACCTGGATAGTTTATGACCGGCGTGTTAGATCACCTGAATAGCTATCAAGAGATGGGATTAGTTATCCTTTAAGTAAACGTACTTTTACAATCTGTCCATGGTTTTCCGTAGGCATGGTCATCTGTACAAAGTCAGATTCCTGCCATTGTGTACCTAACTACCTATACCAGCATACAGGATGGATTCGTTGTTTTTTTATGTGCCTGCTTCATTAGTATCTACAATACCATGATTAAAGTCTGTCTCTGACAAATTAGTCATATCATCAGAGTCTATTTCACTGCTGCTATTAGTGGCCACGGCACAGTCAGAGATGTTGAGATTTTAAGACATTTAATGTTTTCCCTTACCTGTTTCAAAAAATGTTTTGAACACACATACACCTGTTTTGGTAAGACCTGTCTATTAATAGTTTTAGTCCACACGCTAGTCTGCTTGGTTTATCTGATGGCATAACGCGGAATTTGTACGGGTTTAAACACGGACAATCTTACGGGATTAAACACGGACATTTCGCGCAACATATCGTGTATTTCGAACACGCCCTTCTTTTTTGTGCACCCATTCACGGCACATGAATTTCCACCAGATTTTCTATATTTTACTTCGTTATCCGCTCTCCCCGAGTTTCAGATCTCTGCAGGTTCTATAAATGCTTATAATAACGATAACGCTATAATTATGCCCAATAAGTACATGTACGCTTATTAAGCGTTTTTCACTTGTGTAATGGCGGCTATTACGTCATTGGCCAATGGCGGCGCCGGCGTAAATCTAGGTCACGTCTCGATGAACAGGTGTACCACATATGAACGTATTCTCAGTATTACCACAGGCCTTTGCATTTTCGTCCATCCATCCCTCTACCACATATTCCCCCATCTATATATATAAAGGTCTGCGGTATTACATAGGCTATCATCATACGAAAATACAGCTTATGATTTTACAAGGTGATTCAACTATGCGAGTCGTACTCCTCCGACACCACTATATAAGTGGGTGCATATAACTACACATAACGCCTTGTATTTGAAGTGGCACGTCTACTGAAATCAGGTGAGTTTGTAAATGCGAATCGTAAGTCTGACCTACTCTAAGTTCTCCACACCTCTGCCTTACACACAATTTGATGTACTCTTGTTTGATTTATTTAAATAAATTTATTTATCTAAGCGTTCCGAGTATTGTGAAATCTACACTCTTTTTTAGTTATAAAAACATAGATCGAAAAATACGTGAACCCCACTTATCGGATTGCTCTATGTCAGAATGGACCATTCCAGTTTTAGCTATGATCCGCCCATCTCTAGCTAATCTCCACCCACACCTAGACGGTGTTGGGATAGATCGATCGCGGAACGGGCGTACTATCAATTTCCAGAAAACTACACGTTAGCTGTTACAGATTTTGAGACTAATTTGACTGGGTGCTGTTGCTGCCTATAGCAGCAACAGCGCACAGTCAAATTAGTTTCAAACTATTCAACAGAATGTTTATTAAATGGTAAAGACACAATTCATACAACGTGTCGGACTATTACGCCTTAAGACGGACTATATCGAATCACTCATGACGTCACGATTATGACGTCATAATACACGTCACGTAGTTCATTATGACGTCATATGATTGATGGATATACATGGAAAGGTCCATTGTTATAAATCAGAGAGACGGAGACCTCAGACTAGGTTTGAGTATTTGCGACGGAATACTTGGCCATGAGAAAAGAAATCTGCTAACGGCAGTGTAATCAAGCTAAAGTTTAAATTCTCAATCTCGGATTGAGGATCTAGAAGAAGAAATAGCGATTGGCATCTCTCGACACCCCCCCCCCCCACACTCCAGGTCCCATTCACCCCATAGCGACGGCGAGATAGTGGTGCAAAGCTATTAGAGCGATGTGCATTTTTTACTCGTTCAATTTCGTAGCCTCACCTACTCCTATCCGTCTAAGCCCACTCCACCCGGCCTAAATCTCGCCGGCCCTAGGCGCAGCGCCAAGTATGTCTAATTAGTCAGGGAGCTAGCAGAGATATCGGCCATGTTGCGTAGAAAGGTTTGGTACCTGAAATGCATAGGGCTATAGGTGGGACCACCAAAATGGCGATTCTTAAGTTTGGACCCCATGCACAGCCTCCCAGAGGCATTGTTGAAGAAACCCCAAAATTAATTGTATCGGTCATGGTTGAGTACGAGGACCAAACTATGCTTACTTATTCCTCATGGGGGCCTGATTGCAAAAAGCTGATTCTTAAGTTTTCAGATAATGGATTGACCCACTTAAGAATGACATAATTAATGTTAATTATCACTTTTATTGGTCATGTTGCGTACAAGGATGAATTTTTGTCCACAGATACTCTAAGATATGCTGATTATGAAATGACGATTCTTAAGTTCCAAGTCCATGTACTAACCCACTTAAGAATGTGTCAAAAGTGATGATGACCTAATTAATTCTAATTATTACTTTTATCGATCATGTTGCGTACGAGGATGATTTTTTTGCACAAATATACTCTAAGGTATGCTGTTTATGAAATGATGATTCTTAAGTTCCAAATCCATGTATTGGCCTACTTAAGAATTGGTTAAAGGTCACGACCTATTTAACCCTAATTATGGTTTTTATCGGGCATGTCGAGTACAAGGGTGAATTTCTGCCCCAAGGTACTCTAAAACATGCTGATTATGAAATTTTGATTCTTAAGTTCCAACTCCATGCACTAACCCTCTTAAGAATAGGTCAAAGGTCAATGACTGACCGTAATATGTTTCCGGGAATGGCATAATCTATTATTGCTCCACAACCAATTCGCGTAGGAAAATGAAATTTGGTTTATTGGACCAACGCGAATAATTTCTTAATGTTTTTATATTTACTTGCCTTTCTGGCTAAATAACAAGATAAAGGTAGCATTTTGCACAACTTGATTAAGTATGTATATTAATACTGATGCGAGGACAGACACGGGATTGCGAGACCCTCAGAGCAATCTCGGCCGCGATACATGCACCAAAATCGCAGCGTTACATATAGCAAATAACATACGAAGCCAATCACATTTGCACCAAGTCAGGCTTAGACTGTGCAGACGAATCTGGTTTGTGATTGGCCATGATTTACGAAGATGTAGACTGATGGAGGATTGCAAGACACTCTGAGCAGTCTCACCCCTGATACCCGCACCAACATCTTTACCCCTCACACAGCAAATAACATATGAAGGCAAACATATTGGCCACAAGTACCCGGCCCCAGACAACACAGACGATCTGGCATGTGATTGGTCAATGCATACAAGGTTATGATCTGATGGAAACAAAGATGATTGTGGATGAAAATGAAACAGCTATAGAACTATTAGAAGTTGGACAGGCACGCCAATTAATAATTCTTTGTTTATCTCAAGCCTACATAGAACACGACTATGAAAAGCTCATTCTGTCCATGTGTCCATTGTTCATATGACTCACAAATTCACTTAAGAGTGGGGAATATTTAGATCTGGACTAACTGGCACCAGATGGAGTTTATCCGCAATGGCTGAGTATGTCAAGTCATCCTACATCTAGATATTGACTTGCCAATCATGTATCAGAAAAGTAATTGTTAAGTGCTCTGTTTTGGGTATATATGATAGTAATAAACGTAGGCTAAACCCATGAAGGTAAACACTGTTTATAGTTAAATGATTTAGTCCATGCCCTCCTCCTCATCTGATAATGTATCTTCATCAGATGAGGCGACGCATATTGTTTCCTCGACATCTGACTCGATTTCATCTTCAGGTACTAGGGATTCCGGGAGCTGAGGCCCTTCAAACCAAATTGGAGTGTATTCTCCCTCATACAGTTCCCAACCGTCACTCTCCAAGGGGTGTTGGTATAAGGTGACTTCACTTGCATTGACTCCATATTCTGGCGATGAAAGCAGCCCTCTTGATGTGGGTTTTAACTTCAGACTCGCAGGGAGGTATCGAACTTGCATCGATGCCCTTTAGGTTTTCCAATGGTTTCTTTCCTCTAGACTTGGGACGGTACACCTTTTCAAATGTTTGGAACCTACAGCTGTTGAGACTGGTACCTGCTGTCTTCACACCGTACTTTGTCGCTGTGTACTTCAGGAGTATCTCTTGGCTCATTTCGCTTGGTCCATCATCGCATGCAATGTCACTGAATGCCTTTTGTGCCTCTGTGCTTTTTTCCAAGATCATAAATGGTCTCTTCTTTCCCTTGCGTACAAATGCTGAATTATAGTCACACCCTGTGAAGGCATGGAATGCAGGGAGTGCTGCACATATGCTGTCCCCCAGCGACTTGGCTATGGAGGATAGCTTGATGAATTGCAGTGATGCAATAGAATAACAGCTATATCTGTGTCAGAAGCACGCACTACAATGTTAGAATCTGGCGAATCTGTGGCCAATGCATGTAGATATACTTTTGTATCGGCCTCTTCGTGGTTGTTGCCGAGTGATTCCACACGTTCTCTGGTTACAGTTCCATCTATGTTGTAGAAATGCCAGCATTCTCCCTCTGGAACATTGAGATAAGCATGCCAACCTCCTAGAACTTCGGCATAGGAGGGGTCAGTCCATTCATTTGCCAGGAATGCAGGCAGCTCCTTCTTGAAGGATGAGAACTTTAAGGCATCACGCATGTCTTTAGGCCGCTGCAGTGATGGTCCAGCTATGATGTAGGATCCACAGTCGTTAGCAGCTGCTCGTCTTCGAGCTCTTTCTGCAGCTTTCAGAGATGGCTTTGGGTAGTCATCAAAGACAATATGTATGTGAATCTTGGATAGCGCAAGTGCTTGGAGGAGTATGCTTCTTGCAAGGCCACCATATGTGGGAGGAAGATTTGGTGGCAGTGCGTGAAGCAGATACTGTCCATCTATGATGTAGGCATGTATACTTTGTGGACTGTTCCTTTCCTTGTCCTGCTTTTCTTCCAGTATCTTCAGTAATTGGCTTTTATCTGTCTTTGTCATCATTCCGTCAGGGCAGCACATAGACAGGGGCACTGGTGTAAGGGGGAACTGAAAAATGTGCTGTAAATCAATATCCCTCTCTGAAGCAAGTATGGCAAGGTGTCCCATCAAATCCCGAGTGCATTTTAGGACAGCAACCCTCTTGTCTGTAGTTCTTCGATTTGTTGCACATTCTTCCGAGAATGTTTTGAGTTGAACTTTGGGAATTCTGGCCTCAAATCTAGATAGGTCACTTTGACATGCTTGAATAAATTTTTCATGTATAGCCTTTCCGCTTTCTGGTACATTCAGTAAGCATTCTCGTACTACTTCACTTGATGCTTTGCCAGTATGGATGTTATAGAGTATCGACACTGTTATCCTCTCACGATGGAATGGATTGAAGCTGTTCTTGATTTGGTTGATAACTTTGTTCAAGTCCTTGCTATCCCTCTGTACACGTGTTGGTCGTATTTCAGTTGTAATATCCTCATTCACTACTAGTCCAGCCATTTCCTGTAGGAGACGAATAAAGGAAGCACGAATGGACTTTGTTCTCATCCACCTGAGACGAGCACCACAGTTGTTGGTTGAAGATGTTATTCCTGTCAGTCGGGAAGCAGCATCAGCATTGATTGTTTGCTCGAGAGTTAAATCTACAGGACACCTGCTGAATGGGTGGTTCGTTCTGCAGATAGTGAAGGCGCCTTGCTCTAGTGTATCACGCAATCCTGGGTGGGAGTCCTCTACATTCAATAAGTCCAACTGAAGCTTTGTCAGCCAGCGACAGTAGTTATCATGGTTCGTCATGAAGAATAGATCAGTAATTTTCGTCATGGTGTATATGTACAGGTCAAGGTTATTCGTTCTAATCGACATCTCCAGAAGGTGGAATTGGCGAATGTAGACAACGTATATCATCCAAAATCGTGCCATAGATCCATGTGCTCCAGCTCGTGTCTCTTCTGTGTATAGTTCGTAGCCCGCAGCACAAGCCAAGAAGACACGTGAAGTCATTGCGGATTGCAGCTCTTCTTCTTCACCTGGTCGAATTTCAGCCAACAAAGCATGAGTCTCATCCATGTTTTCATAGGTTTCCAGAAATGACAGAAAGTGCAGGATTTCGAAAGCTAGAGCTAGAATGGGATGAAGCGTTTTGCATCGATTGAAATGCTTCCCAGTTATGAATCCATTCAGTGAACCAGGTGCAAGTACATCTGCTTCTGTAAACACGTTGGTTCCATCCGAATCAGCTATCAGCTTGCCAACTGCCTTGAAGAAAGCCATTTCCACATGAAATGTACCAAGCCTGATGAAAATATTATCAAATGTGGGTTTCTCTGTTGCTTGAATTTGCATGGCAGGCTTTGCAGCATTCAGATCGTATGTCACAATTCCGTACTCCTGATTGCACTCTTCAGCACATCTCTGTGTTATTCGTAGTGTCTCCTGGATAACATCTAAGCCTGTAATTGGCTGTCGTAGATTTGGCAGATATCGCACCTCTTGTCGTGGTAAGGTCTCCCTGTAATGTGTGGCATTAAATCCAACCCACATAGGACACATGGAGCATCATCCAGGTAAGGCCCATCTGTCTCGCTTTCAGGGTTGGATCAGCGAGGTTGAAGACATTCGTGTTCTTGTAGCTGAAGACATTCATTTTTGGAAACCCACGGTATGGCATGAGTGGTATCTCTGATAAATCAAGACTTCTCTTTTTGCTACTTTTCTTCTGTTGTGGACGCTTGCCTGCTGCTGGGTTGGGTTCACGGCTGCTATTGGTGCTTGATTCGACTGGTTTCATTGGTACAGTGGGAATATTCTGGTAAAGTATGCCCATTGTGTCATGAAGAGTGCTGGCACCTGAAAGTGTCTGTGTTAGCTCATCGAAGTTGTCGAACTTAGCTGAACGGCCCCCTCTGGAGATGTAGTCTCTTTATCCAGTGTGGCCTCTGCAGTAGCTGTTTCGAGCTCCTCCAAACTGCTATAGCTAATACAATGCCCACACCTATTGAGTACAGTGACCAGCTTTTTGCTACCTGTTATGGACTTGACGGATGTCCCAAGAGCGATATGTTTGCTGGTTTTACCTGACCCCTTTTTACAATGAACAAGGCATCCTGACTGGTAGAATTCGCTCGCCGTTTCAACTGTTCTGATACATTGTCTGTGAGCCCACCATACAATGTGTGAAAGAAATTAACAACTATTTCTGGTGGTTTAGCGTCACCCTCTCGCAGGTCATCCAATGTCATAGTGTTTGGGAATTCGACTTTCTCCACACTTAGCAGATGCTTTCTGAGGATAATCGCTGCTTTGGTTAATGTGCGCTCATCTGTAGCAGTATAATCATAGGCTACCCTAATGGCATCTTCAGCGGTTTCTGCACTGAAAATGACATTCCCAATTTTATTTCCTAATAGGCAATGCATTTTGATTCGCTCTTTGAACTTAGTTTGAACATTTCTGGCTAGACTACGTGACTGCAATGGGGGTCTCATCACTAGCTAAACATAGGTCTAAATAATGTTCATGAACAGAGCTGAACATTTCTGGCCGCTTGTCTACAATAACTGATTGTTCAATATAGGCAAAAATATTCCTCAATGCAACATTGCAACTAGATTCTGCTTTGCCCCTGTCATGTCCATCTCTGTCTATAGCACGTCCTGTCTTCAAGAGGTACACACTCTTACATGAGCGATGATACTTTGCTTCTTTTGCAACAAGGTCAACACCAAGCACATGTGAAAGCATTGTATCATCCTTCAATGTAACAGCTGCCTCTTGGATTGTTTGACATGCATCAAGTGTTTCACAGGACCCCACGAATTCAATGCCTCTCTGAGTTCGTTATTTAAACTTAGAACAAAACAAGCACAACTGTAGGAAAATGACTGTTAATGATGATGGCATTGTATCTGATGTCGAAGATGAGCGCAAGTGTAGAGCGGTTGATGAAATGGACATCTCAGCTGATACAGAAGGTTCTGCTGCTTCAGATGGTACTGCAGTAAAGTTCTTGTAACACTCCACACGATATCCGCCGTTTGCTGTCGGTTGCTCAGGGAGTCTTTGCACAACAGTGTAGTAGATTGAAATATTAAAATTTCGTTTCTTCTTTCGCTTTTGTGCAGCCATCAGCACAGCTGTCCATTGTGCCTCTCCAAAGGGTCGAACATCTTGCCGCAGCTTCTTAGCTACTAGCTTATTCTCTATATGAAGTATGCAGCAGGATTCCCGCTGGACGCCATTTGTAGGATCCATTGTACACGGTCGAACTGTAAAAGTAAATAAAGTGTGTTCACTCCTATGACAAGCCACATAGCCAACCATTTTCCAACAGAAAGCCTATGCTACAAGCTAGGCTTGTGCGATTACACGATTAAATCGAAAATCACGATTATTTTTTAAATCGTGATTTTATACGATTAAAAATTAAATAATCGAATAATCGTGAAGAATTTCTACTGCATAAAATATTTAAAAAAACGACCTTACAATTACTCCTTTGTGAAACCGGTCAAGAAAATTGACATATTGATCAGTGAATATCCATTTCCAGGCCAAGAGAAAACTATTTTTGAAAATGTATCACTGGAATGACTGTCTCGAGCATCGAGCCAGTCATTCTAGTGATGCATTTTAAAAAATAGGCTTCTCTTGGCCTGGAAATGAACACTTCTAAATACCTTTATAGCTTTCTGTATTGGTTACTGTTATGTAGGGAAAATTATTACCGATGATGATTAATCGAGTAATCGCGATTATTTTAAAATAATCGATCGCGATCACTTAAAACAATAATCGCACAAGTCTACTACAAGCTGTGACAGAAAACGTCAAATGCAAATTTAAACGCTTAAGAGATATGAAGCATATTCTGTCTAACATTATGTATAGTGCACATCAGGGAAAGACATGTTTCCTTAAATCTGTTGCACCGTGAAACGAGCATGTTTTCATATATTTTTGGAAGCTTTTCATGAAAATACATTGATGTTTCAATGTGTGCATTGGAAAGAAGCATGTTTTGTGCACAATTGTGTATTATTAGTAGCCGTTGTGGTTCTTGTTTCCCCATGTGCGCCAAGATTTATAGTGAAGCTGAGAATTGTAGGTCTAACTCAAAAGTACTCCACATAAATTTCCTAAAACTTTTAAAGCGTTGGTATGCATCGAAACATTTCTAATTTGACTAAGTGGACAATAAATATGGACACAGTACGTTGGATCCCCCATTACCTTTACTGTTGGAAAATGTTTGTCTTAGATAACAAAGGACAACTTAATGTGATATATAGTGTTCATTTTAAAGACAATCGTACAGACTGCTGTTCTGGGGCCATTCAAAAATTACGTAACACATTTTTGCTTACATTTTTACACCCACCCACCACCATGTAGCAGATCATAACACCTCGACAACCCCCTCCCCCCCTCTAAAATTACATAACACGTCAGCAGCCCCCCCACCCCCACCTTGAACAATGGATTGGTCCAGCCGTCTAGACAGTGACGCGCGCATAATGCCACTTGACCTAATTAACGCCACTAATAAGTTAGCAGGAATCTGTGAGTAGGCCTACATGTGTATTAAATAGCAGACTGCAGTGAACTGCACAATATCTAATCGTAAACGCGTACAAGTATATTTAAGCAGCTATTTGAGTTCAATATTTTGAAAATAATTTGACTAGAGCCTTTAAATATCAAGGAAAAGTTGAATATTTTGAAGATAATTTGACTGGAAGTATTTAAATTTTAATATCAAAGCAACTATACAGGAAGAAGATATCTCTGAAATCTAATGTATTCTAATGTCGGAAAATCCTCACTCATACAACCAACCCCATCCACCCGTGCACCCTCGTCAGTTAACCCTCTGGAGCAGGGCCAAATGAGAGCGTAATGATCTGTAACGACTTGACATATACACCCCCACCCCCTATGGCGTTACGTAATTTTTGAATGGCCCCTCTAATTATGGATTTATATGGCTGTTATAATACTGTAGACTAGCTTAGTACTTGGGATGGGAGGGTGAGGTAGTAGAGAGGGTGGAGAGTGGTGTGAATTTGTTTTCCTTTTCTCCTCTACCTGAACTTATAGCGGTTCAATTTATATGATCAATTAATAACTCTTCTACATACCATTTATAATGTATCCATAATATTGATTTTATGTAGATTTGTGCATCATATTATGAACACTTTCTGAAACCGGAACCGTCATATTTTAATTATTGACCTTTGACCCATTCTTAAGTGGGTTAGTGCATGGAGTTGGAACTTAAGAATCATAATTTCATAATCAGCATGTTTTAAAGTATCTGTGGGCAGGAATTCACCCTTGTACTCGACATGCCCGATAAAAACCATAATTAGGGTTAAATAGGTCGTGACCTTTGACCCATTCTTAAGTCGGCCAATACATGGAGTTGGAACTTAAGAATCATCATTTAATAAACAGCATAACTTGGAGTATATTTATGCAAAGAATCACCCTCGTGTGCAACATGGCCGATAAAAGTAATAATTATAATTAATTAGGTCATCAGCTTTGACCCATTCTTAAGTGGGTTAGTACATGGACTTGGAACTTAAAGGGATATTCCACTGGGGGATTTTGTGCATCTGGCGGAAAGTACTAATTCCCCGTATTAGTTTGAGACCAAGAGCACAATTTTATGCCAACAAATAAAAAAGATATCCTCAACTTAAATTGCTAAAGTAACCAGTATAGAGAGGCGCCATTTTGGTCAAGCGGCTGACGTCACCGACACACCAACTCTCTTTGTCCGATCGAGGATAGCCGTAACCAGGGGAAGTAAATCCAGCATCTCGTGGATAATTAGCCTATTGGCTAAACAACTGACACTTTGCCACAGTGTTTGGAGGAAATTAAAGTGCAATTAGTGTCCCGATGGTCGCGCCAGCCATTGCAGTGCTAAATTGTCAAAAACTTGTCTTCTTGGTCGGCAAATGGGCATATTCTACTTTTTAAAAACACATTGAAGGGTTATGCCAATAGCATGTTTGCAATTAACCAGTTACAACAAATTCTTGAAAGCGTAACAATATGTTAGTTGAATAAATGTTGAAAGTAATTTCTCTGAAAGCTGTTGTTGCCTATTGCAACTTCTGCTTCCAGTCAAATTCCAGTTTCAAAATATTCAACAGGCAGTAAATATGGGTCAACATTTTAAAATTTGGGATCAATTAGTTAACTCTTTCAAGGACAGAAAAGCAGAAAGCTTAAAATTTACCCTGCATATTGTGTGAAACTAATTAGTTTGGAAGCTACTGCAACATAATTCCAGGCAAATTTAATTCAGAATATTAAGCACTCTGCATAGTTATTTTAAAATTGGGAGTCGTAAACATTGTAAATGATTAATAACGCTGGATTTCAATAGTGTGAAAGCACTAAATTATTAATTATGTCTAGCGTGCACTTGCCATTATTTAATAGCTGCCACCTACTATGTCTACGAAGTAAGCCGCTAAGCGATTGCCTATAATTGACCGACCGGACAATCAGTGACATCGTTTCATTTTGGTTTGCAAATTCCATTTTACAATTGATGCAAGCAAATACTGACGTTAATTGTCGAACTTGATTATGTTATATTAAAATTAAGTACCGTGCCTTTTGTTTTAAAATGCATGACACATTATTTTTAGATTATACAGACTATATGTTCTAAACTTGTGTCTTCCAGATTTAAATGTGGAAGATATCCTTCAAGTGCCGATTTTATGAAGCCATCTTTCAGTTAGCCCCTTTTCATGCGGATGCTTCTGTGGATCCGGTATCTGAAAATGTGAATTGTTGTACCCTATCCATGATCGTTTCTATTACTGCAAGCCCATGCTTGACATGCGGACATGTTGCGATTTAACCATCTCATCGTCGAGTAGAGGACGCAGGTCAAGAAAAGACTATTTTTTTAAATAGAATTTACAACTAAAACGAACCAGCCATTCCAGTGGTCAATGTTCAATAATAGTCTTCGCTTGGCCTGCAAATGGACATAAAATAAGGAAATATTCTGATTTTCCTGACAGAATTTGGTCATTAAATGGTTATTAATATTCGGCCTTCATAACGCGAAGTAAATAGGTAAATCTAAAGCACTGGCGATATTTTTCTGGTGTGTCGTTGACGTCATAATCTCGCGATTCCTTGCTCTCGTTGCGAGAAAATGGATGCGCTCGAGGAGTCATGTTTACGACCGTTTTGGGCATATTCATTTTATTATTTCTCTGCAATGGAACAGTGTATTATATATTTTTTTGCAGCTACTGTTTCAGATTATAGTATATTTTTAGTTGACTTATTCCCGATTTTCACTGGAATTTCCCTTTAAGAATCGTCATTTCATAATCAGCATACCTTAGAGTATCTGTGGGCAAAAATTCATCCTTGTACGCAACATGACCAATAAAAGTGATAATTAGCATTAATTAGGTCATTCTTAAGTGGGTCAATCCATTATCTGAAAACTTAAGAATCAGCTTTTTGCAATCAGGCCCCCATGAGGAATAAGTAAGCATAGTTTTGTCCTCGTACTCAACCATGACCGATAAAATAAATTTTGGGGGTTCTTCAACAGTACCCCTGGGAGGCTGTGCATGGGGTCCAAACTTAAGAATCGCCATTTTGGGGTTCCAACCTATAGCCCTATGCATTTCAGGTACCAAACCTTTCGTACGCAACATGGCCGATATCTCTCTGCTAGCTCCCAGACTAAATGGATAGGCCAGCCCTGCGAGATAACACAACTCATTCAATCTGTTAAGCTGAGAAACAGTCTTGTATCATGATGTTACAAATGAACCTACTCGAGAGACTACTTGCCTTTTGGTGCTCCCTAAGGTAGTCGTTTAACACAGGTGTAACGCAATAGGCTCATGTATTTTACATACCATATTAATATCTCTATGTTGTTAATTTTTGCTACAAAAGTGGTCCATGCCCCTCTCGGCTAATGTTTATAGGCTCGAGACGGCAGATCAAATAAAATGTCAAGTTATAGATTAATTAAATGAGTTGTAATTATGCATGTTTTCGTAAATATTAATACCCAATAGAAAGGATTTACAATTCAAAATGTTCATTTGCAGGACAAGAGAAAATATTTTAAACAATTTATCACTGGAATGAATGGCTCGATCTGTTATTGAGCCAGTCATTAGTGGAAAATTTCAAAAATAGTCTTCTCTTGCTCTTCAAATAGATTTTTTCAAGATTAGTGCAAAACCAATTTTTAACCAGCTTGAGTGGTAAACGGCTAAAAGAATATTGTATCGCGCTTCTATTCTGCTTAATAATTTTGCGAGTGATTAAATACTTAGGGTGTAGTGTGCATAACACAATAATATATATCAAGTCACTGTGAAGCAATCGGGGGAAAACGTCTGATCTGGAGGTAAGGGGCACACACCCTTTCTGCAAAACTCTTAGTCCAAATCACAGCACGCGTATCAGACCAGAAGTTTCCAAGAAACTGTTAAAGCACGCATCACACACATCGCGCACACGGATGCACACCTTATGTAATTTTCTCAAGACCAAAGTTGGTAATGATGCACAAACAAGCGTACAACCAACCCCCAATCAGGCCAGACTTCCTATTATAATATTTAGACAGCTCGTAGCAGATTTTAAGTCAACTCGTAGCAAATATTAAAGTTCTCGTGTCCCATTAAATATAAACGCTTTTGCACGAGATATGAGATGCCTGCTGATTTCTGTTGAATTTATCCAGCATGCTATGCTACCCAGCACGCAACGCTACGCAGTATGCAATTTCTTGACTCCATAATCGTTGTAACTGTTGGACGCCATATTCATCCAGTCTATTGTCTGTATATGCTAGGATTTCTCAAACAAAACCAACCTGCCTGCACGTGCAAATAGTCATTTCTCCTCCAGCTCTGGAAGCATAGGTATTGCACGTAGTGCGTACTATTCACGGCAGTACATTAATATGCGTAGTCAAATCATCGTGTGCTGGGATTTATTTCGTTTCATTGCATTTGGGTTCACAGTTTACGCCTCTAGGAGCATGTGGTTTTAGCAGTTTTGTATTCGGGCATTCTGCTGTGGATATGCACCTTTAAGATCTATACATATATACATGATAAAATGAACCCTTCCAAGTATATCCCTTGATCATATGACGTCATAATCAACTACGTGATCTGTAAGATAACGTCACAATCATGACGCCATGAATGCCTCGATATAGTCAGTCTTAAACGATTAATAGTCTGACACGTACGAATTCACCTTTCCAAAGTATCCATTCAGCATCTGACCTAGTATGACGTCATAATCAGTTCAGCGCGTGTATGATGACGTCACAATCATTACGTCACAAAGGGTTTCATATAGACAGTCATCAAATCTCAGAGTCTGACACGTTGTATAAATTGTATGTCTTTGTAATTCTTTGCTATTTAATAGACATGCTGGTGGATGTTTTGAGGCTGGTTTGACTGGGCGCTGTTGCTGCTTTAGGCAGCACCGGCGCCCAGTCGCATTAGCCTCAGGATACCCAACCGCTCATCTGTATAGCTTTCTGGAAATCGATAATCAGGGTTAAGAAGAAATAGCTCCTTCAAGGACATGAAATAACATGTCCCGTCCAAACACGGTCATAGTTTCTATATATGGTAGACATGCCTAGAACAATTTAGCACGATTAGATCTACGGATTGTAGTGTATGGTATTATTCACCCCATAGGTAATATGTTATATATTGGTGAAAACTATAAATAATATGCCTAAGCCATGTTTAAGCTGTATACGCCTGCCTTTACAAATGTTATTATTCTGTTGAAGGGTTTGTGAAAATAACGCTAAAGAGAAATTCACTGTATTAGATATAAGATTAGGCATTTAGATACTTGTATAGCATACTAATTTAACTATATATATATATATATATATATATATATATATATATATATATATATATATATATATATATATATATATATATATATATATATATATATATATATATATATATATATATATATATATATATATATATATATTTAAATGTACATTCAAGGGCCTATGGCTTATTGTGGAATAAATCAATCAATCATTCAACGGCCTGCATTTCAATACTGTTCAGTGCAACTTGGTCAATTTCCAGAAGAAAATTAGAGAAAGCGTATATATATATTTAGACAATAATTTGCATTAAAGTTATAGCTATCAACGACAGAAACAACATTCAGTAAAATTATTGTCAAAATAATTATTAGGTAATGCGATTACTACCTGGTACAGATTTGATACTAATTTGAATGAAAATTGTTGCTACAACAGCTTTCAGTCGCTATATTCTAAAGTAATCATCATAATTTTACTCGACTCTCGATATGGATTTGAAAAGCAATTTGACTATAAGTTGTTCGTTTCTAAGGCACCAACAACATTGTCGAATTATTTATCCACACACGTGCAATCAATATATTACTATTTAGGTGACGTGAACGTAGGCCTATATACGCTTTCTCGCCAAGAATGAATACTTAGAAGACGGCGTGAATTGTTTTTACAGATTTGTGCATTGTTTGAAATGCATTGGTCGAACAGAAACTTACACACGGTAGCCTAGCGAAATATTTCCTTCAAATCCGTAGAAAGTGTTGACTGAAATCTATGATGATTATTTTAGAATACATAGCCTAAAAGCTGTTGCAGCAACACTTTTCAATAAAATGTGTATCAAATATATAGCAGGTAATAATTGCATTACATACTAATTATTTTGACAACAATTTGACTGAATGTTGGTGCTGTCATTGATAGCAACAACTTTCACGCAAATTACTGTCAATGTATATAAAAGCTTGCTCCTATTTTCGCCTGGACATTGACACACTTTCTCTGAACAGTATTCAAATACAGACTGTCGAATGCGCTGCCGTGAATACGCCCTACTTGCATGCTTACGCTTCTTGAGCTTGATGACAAATGATTATTTGCACGTGCAAGCAGGTTGGGTTTGTTTGAGAAATCCTGGCTTGCGCGGACAATAGACTAAACACATATGGCGTCCAATGGTTACAACGATTATGGAGTTCAGGCATTGCATGCTGGGTAGCATTTCTCGCGGGGTAGCATTGCATGCTGGGTAAATTGAACAGGCATCTCATATGTCGTGCAAAAGTGTATATTTAATGGCACACGAGAGCTTTAAGTGAACACCTACCAAATTGATGGCCAACTCGTAGAAAAATGTTTTGACACAACTCGTACCAGAGCATGGCCAACTTAGTACGGCAGCTTAATGAAAGGAAGGGGGCAGACTGGTAAAAAACACCAAACATTTACTTTTTTGCTAGGATCCATCAACTCGGACAATCTTGGCGGTTGTCACGTGTCATTTTCATTTTATGTATGGCAATAATAGGGAAAACTGAAAAGTGAATAGAATACTGGCACGTGTGTAATCTGAAAAAACCAATCAAATTAACAGATGTTCAGTTATTTATGTAGAAATCACAACAGGCACTATTTTGAGACATTTTGCATCTTAATATTGCCATTTCGACCAAATATGCAACTAATGGCAGCTTAGATAAAAGTTGTACTGTAAGAAAATGGTTATTGTTATTGCATCAAATGTGTACTAACAATCACAAACCCTACACAGAAATGTGTATAGCAATGCCAATGTTAATTTTAGTGTGTGTTTATTTGGAGCAATTGCACCTGCACAACTCTGCGCATCTCCAATGGGCTTTCTTGCAAGCACACATGACACCACAGCCACTTTTGCCGTTACAACCACATTTAACCAACTCTCTAAAGCTTTGGAAGCAACTGGAATCGTTGTCCATACTGGGAGCCATGAATGATTTTCTTTGTCAATTGTCCATCCGCATCCTTCAGGTGATGGTACTTATTGTTGTGGCAGGTTAGAGGTCACCCAGATTCCTGCCTGGTAAGCAGGACGATTCGAATGTTGCAGTAGCGTATCTTGAGTTGGTGGAATAGTTTCCAGTGTTTTTCTTTTCTGACAAACCATCTCTCTGCGTGCTTCATTAACACAGTTCAGATGGCTGGTCTTATCATGTAGGACAACTGCGAAACACTCAAGCAGCTTGAATTGTTCGGCATCAACATCCAGCTTAGTGAATGGATTCTCTACCAAAAACATGAAAGCTACTGTGACATCAGGATATGACTTCCAGGCATCCCATGCCGATCTTTTTCCCTTTCTAAAGAATGCAGAGACTGCATCACAGACTGTGATACTGTGGAACACTGGTAAGGCCATTGAGTTGTCTTTTCCTATATACCGCATCCGAGACAAGATCGATTACTTCACCGGATCATGTCAAAGTGGCTTCAAACGTGGACGCAGCTGCGCAGACATTGTATGGGCTCAACGCATGCTTGTGTCGGTAGTCATGTCTAAACACTGGGACTTCCACAAAATGGGAATTGACATGTCACGAACCTTCGACACAATTACGCGCTCAAAGATCCTAGATGTACGACGCCAGGCTAGTTGCAATGAAGATGAGCTACGACTAGTGAGACTACTACTTGCAGACACCAAGCTGGGAGTACGAGTCAAGTCAGTGAAGTCTGTAGAGACATCAATCGGCTCCCCACAGAGAGATGGTCTATCTCCGGTGCTTTTCACCTGCTACCTTGCTGCCGCATTGAAATCTGTGCGGGAAAGTTCCACACGACCAAACCCCCAGTGTCAATACTGGGCATGCCGCTAGAGATGGAATATGCCGACGATGTGGACTTCATAGCCGATGAAAAGAAACCTCTTGACGAACTTCTCCCAATATCTGCAAGCAAACTAAAAATTGAGAATCTCTTTATGAATGAATCCAAAACAGAGTTCACCCACATATACCTATGGACAAAGCATGAAACTATAGAACATGACGACCCACTTCGTGGCGGCGAACCATGGAGGAACAGTAAAATCCTGGGCTCACTGCTTTGCAGTACTGCTGATATTTCTGTACACTGCGTCATGGGGAACATAGCTTTCCAGTCCTTCTGGAAGCTATGGATTCGTAGATCAAAAATGCCCTTGATAAAGAGGCTACATGTACGTTTATACTATGCAACCTGCGTATCCTTGATGCTGTATAACTGTAACAGCTGGTCAGCTTCAAAGGCAGCGATAGACAAACTCGATGCCTGCCACCACACACCTACGCACCATCACTGGACACCGATGGCCAGACAGCATAATTTCCAACGATGAACTATACGAGATGTGTAATACGTCGCCCAGCAAAGATGGTCCATGTTTGGCCATGTGTTAAGGATGCCAGAAGAGACACCAGCACAGAAGGCCTTGGAATTCCCCATACTCGGAGCCAGCAAATACAAAGCCAGGGGAGGATGGCATTGCATAAATCTGCTTAGCGTTGGCATTGCATAAATCTGCTTAGCGTGCTACGAGGTGGCCTCAAGAAACCATGACTCGGTACACTCAAGTCAAGAATGGACCTGAGGAAGCTAAGGATTTCAGCTGAGGACAAGGCACAGTGGGCAAAAGCGGGACTGATTCCAGCTATAGGATGTTTCTACTACTACAGCCGCAGAATACAGTAATCATACATACTCTGACTGGGATTACTGTTTCCTTGCTTTGAGTCATAAAACAAGTACTTTCATTAATTTTATAAATTTCTTACAATACTGACACTTACCTTTAGTACATTGATGAGGAACTCCGTCATATAGACCATAGAAGGAAGGAGCGGGATTATTTCACATATTCCACTTGAGGGATTAAGACTGGGTCTACTTTTAAGCGATTGAGCACAAGAGGGTAGAAAAGGTACTCTTTAAAATGACAAGCAATTCCATTCTTTTCTGTATTATCTCAATGAACGTCTGTTCTGTTTCAGAGTAAACAATGTGAAGAGGCGCTTCATTCTGGTATTCACAAGAAATATACATATAAAGAAGCTTGATTAATTTAAAAAAACGATGGGAGTGGAAGGTATTATTCCCTATATTGCCACAGCTATTCTAATTATAATTGGATGGCTTGTTGTGCAGTTTTATCGGTCAAGACCTAGACAGATATCAAGAACCTGGTGCTGGCCAATCGTTGAGCCGATGCAAGACAATTCAGAAGCCGTGGTTCAAGCACCCAGGTAAATATGCTAAAATGTTTTATAGTATTGTTTAAACCTATTACATAATATTTAGCAAATAATAGATATCACCGTCTGGTCAATCGGTCAATTGATTGATCTGTTTGTTACTCATCAATCGGTCGGTCGGTTGGTCAGTTTGTCTGTCCAATGTTTAACGTTTCTGACAAAGCTTTTTGAGTCGCACGTATATCGTGCCACACTTGTTTACCTTTTGATTACTGAACTTTTGTCACAAGATAAGAATCTCCTTCATGGAATATCTATGCCTGTGGATGTGCTGGTTCGACATATGCGTACGTGCCTGTGTAAGTCTGTGTGCCTATTAACTGAGGTAATCTTATTGACCTCTTCCTTATTCGTGTTTTAATGAGCAGCTTTGTACATGTCTATGCAATGGCTGGCAACGGCCATCGTCTAGCCATCGATGTTTTCGTCATTAGCAACAGAAACAGCACCAGCAGCAGAATCATCATCATCATCATCATCATCATCATCATCATCATCGTGGTTGTCGCCTCCTCCTCCCCCTCCTCCCATTCCCCTCCTCCTCATCCTACTCCTTATCATCATCACCATCATCGTCGTCGTCGTCGTCGTCGTCGTCGTCTCCTCCTCCTCCTCCTCTCCTCATCCTCCTCCTCCTCCTCCTCCTCCTCCTCATCATCATCATCATCAGCAGCAGCAGTCGCAGCAGCAACAACAACAATAACAACCACAGTAGCAGCAACAGCAGCATCACCATCGTCATCATCAGCCGCAGCTGATTCAGTTCCCAGACTTGTGTTCCATATGTGGCATACATGTAACTGAGGTTAATTATTTCAATAGGAGATGAGTGATGCCATTTAAGTTTGTGAAAACTACCCAAGCGTGCGAAAATAGCACAAGTATACCTTAAACGAACAGCATGAGTGAAACAGCTTTGAATATACTCCGAAGCAACCTCAGATGAGGATTCTTCCGGACTACCCCTTCGCCATGCCCAGAATTTTCTACAGTATTGGAACAAAAGATGACCAAGTGACATGTTTCCTTATATATGGATCAAATGACTTCATATTCTGAAGAATAAGGCGTTGTTCTGGTTTTAGTAAAATTCAAGAGCTTCCATATTTCACCTGTTAATGTGAACTCGAAATCACATCGCCGATGCGTGGGTGAATTTGTCCAGATGTTCCAAATGCAAGTAAACTCTTTTCTGCTCTATCAGAGCATTGACAATTTCACTGACGTGGTGATTTACAAAATATAATCCAGACCCTAGCTAAAAAAAATCACTAGTATTAGCAAATTATCGTCGTAATTGGAAGTCGCCATAAAATATTGATGCCTAAATCAAGTCAGTTCCACTGGGGTAGGTGGAGTGGGGGGGGGGGGAGGTTGCAGTTATCGTAAAATAAACGTGTGCATTAGCCGCTACTGTGCAAGTTGTACACCAGGCATGTACATAGTTGAAAGGATTTAGATTTTTTACTTTTATTGAGTAAGTGTGTTACTGTTTTATCCAATCCAATCCCAAATAGCCTGCAATTTATTGTATAATGTATTAATTAATGGACCGTTCTAGTTTTACCTATGCCCCGCCCACCTCTAGCTAAGCTCCATCCACACTTTGCTGAGTTGGGATTAACCGATCCTCAAATTAGTATCAAAATATTCAACATACTATTTATTAAATAGTAAAGCCATACAATTCTTACAACAACGCAGAGTCCGTTCTCAAATATTCGTTCGTGATGTACCTATCTACTCCATTCAGGACGTCATACTCGTCACGTAGTTCATTATGCCGCTATAGGGTGGATGGATAAAGTGGAACGCTCCATTGATACATGTTATCTATTGTATTGTAGCGTCGGAATGGATGAGATAACGACTCATCCATTATCAGGATATTATCAGCAGCTTATCAATGATATGGTTGGCGTGGAGGACGTGTGTGATTATCTTTTCACAGCACGTGTTATAACCAAAAGTATGATGGAGGACATATTGGTAAGATATCTCTTATTATTTATTGCACAGCCTTTTTTTCTCTTCTGATACTATATAAGCGTTGTGCCTTTGAATGTGTATATGTAGAGTAGTGTGTATCCCTGTTCTGATGTTCTTATATTCTCGTCGACCTTTTATACCATTCTACAATCTGTAAGATTTCGACTTCTACAAATCTGACAGTGACCTCTCCTCTTGAACTCTCCTCATATCGTCAGATTTGTTGCTCAATACAATGGGCCAATTCCTGACCATTCTAGGCAATTCCAACTTTCTAATTTTCTAGCACATACCAGATCGATCATACTAATTTTGTTAGGCGTCTTTGATTGGCAGTGAAATGCAATAACAGCTTACTCATTGATCAAGAGTGATGCTTTCAGTATTATAATTAAATAATGTACAATGTTCTAGAATATACCAGATATTCACTAAATAGAAAATATTTAAAGAGGCAGTTTTGTATCCAACATAAAATTGCAAATTAAATCTAACAAGCATTAATACATAACTGACAAAGCATATGGCCATCTCATCATCAATCATCTATTATGAAACTTTGGGCATGGACGGTAATTTCACTCTATATACAATACCTATATACAAAACAAAATTATGTGACATAATATGAAAATACTTGTCATATGTCACATCACAAATGATTTTCTGAAAATAATAACCAATATCTATGACACAATCATTACTGTTGACTAAGGCAATTGGCAACAACTGGCTCGGATCCTTTAATGGTCTCAATTCAAGGACCCCTCATCTTTATTGGTATTTTCTGTTCTACATTTCTGGTTCTAAGCCAGACAATGATGGTCTGTGTCTACTACAAACTACTTACCATACATGTATCTTTTGAGTTTCTTCACCCCAAAGACTATTGCTAAGCACTCTCTTTCAGTTACTGAGTGATCCCCTCTCATGACTTCATTCCCATACTGTATTGTTTGGTTTCCCGATTTTAGTAAGATCTGTGAAAGGACTGGCTGTTTCGGAGAGATTGGAAATTGACTTCCGGAGAGATTGGAAATTGACTTCTGGAGAGATTGGAAATTGACTTCCGGAGAGATTGGAAATTGTCTCAACTGCTTCTTTGTCTTCTTTGTCTTCAGTTGTTCTACCTCGTGGATTTTATCCAGTTTCTCTCTTTCCATAGCTAGGATGTCATTTCCCATTTAAAGATGGATACTCAATGACACATTCTGATAGTCTTATTGTCAATCATGCTTTCTTTTTTCTGGATCATCTGTCAAGCTCTTGAGATGATCTTCCCAGATTGGTGTGTAATCTAGTATGCCATCAACATAATTCTTGACATTTTCACATCCTGCAAATAATCTTCCTATCATGTGATAGAACGTTGCCCCCTAAGTTAATCATAACAAATTGAATTTTCTTAAACTGAAAACAACATCCATCAGTTGAAAATGCTGTCATGTGCTTAGACTTTTATTCAACTCGCATCTCCCGATACGGCGATACCCTTTATTCAGGTCAATCTTTGTCAGGATTAGACCTTTCTAGTTTATCCATCCATCATCTGACGTCATATGACGTCATAATTAACTAAGTGACGTGTAAGATGATGTCATAATTAATTATGGCATGAATGGCTAGATTTAGTTCGTCTTTAGCACTTAATAGTTCGACATGGCGTAAGGATTGTGTGTCTTTACCATTTAATAAACATTCTGGCTGTGAAAGTTGTTGCTGCCATAGGTAAATTCTGATCCACTTAGCTTGATCAAAATCACACATTGGTTCATTGTCAAATTTTGTTTCTAAATTGGGCCTACAAATATCTAAGCAGAAGAGATTAGTCCCAACTTTCTTTTTTACCATCATGATTGGTGAATTATTTGGATCAATAACATCAGCATCCAACATCTTCTGAACTTCATTTTTGCATATGGATAAACACTTGAAAAAATGTATAATTATATTATTTGCGTATTTTCAAATTCCGTATTAGTAAATTTCGCCACAGAAAGTCGTTTTCTTCGATTTCTCAAAAGAATCACGTAGTGATGTCATCGCATAAATGACTATTGTGGTATGACATCATCGTACTTTGTCACTGATGATTGATTACTTCACAACAGCTCATTAAAACACGGCCATATTAATAACATGTAAGAGAAACTAGTCTTCGCTAAACAGAAGTTAGAATTCACCTTTCCAGAGTATCCATCCGTCATCTGACCTCGTATGACGTCATAATCAGCTCAGCGCATGTATGATGACGTCACAATCATTACGTCACAAAGGGGTCCATATAGACCGTCATCAAATCTCAAATAGTCCGACACGTTGTATTAATTGTATGTCTTTGTAATTATTTGCTATTTAATAAGCATGTTGTTGAATATTTTGAAACTAATTTGACTGGGCGCTCTTGTTGCCATAGGCAGCAACAGCACCAAATCAAAATGGTTTCAAAATATTCAAAAGATTACCTGTATAATTTTCTGGAAATCGATAGTCAGGGAGTTCAGAGATCGATCGATCCCAACACGAGCGAGGTGTGGGTGGAGCTTAGCTAGAGATGGGTGGGGCATAGCTAACAATGGAACGACCCATTGGAGCTGATGTCCCTCTCTATAACTGTATAAGATGCAAGTTTCTGAAAACATGTATGGTATAATCTGAATCCCCGTGGTTCACGATTCACATGATGACGTCATACTGTGAATTTTATTGCACGTCGAAATTAATGCGTGCGTGCGTGTGTGTGTGTTTATCTCCCAGTCGTATCAAAAGTAGCTTTTTTCAGAGATTTGCTTTTATCAGAAATCTTAACCCTTGTGATTTTACTCTATAGGATATATGATCAGAAATTCCAAACCTTGAGAATAGGTAAAAATCTACAGCTGAACATAGAAAATAATGTCTAAAAAGATTAGTCAGGCGATCTATAGTCTTTGCTCCTCTGTGTATATAGCTGATACTAAACATGTTTCTTATTTTCACAGGCAGAGCCCACACCTACTAAAAAGGCACGTGTCCTTGTTGCACGCGTATTTATGCGTGAGGTGAATGCATATGATAAGTATTATACAGCCCTCACCGACACAGGTAATCACCACCTTGCTGAATTATTTCAACATTTGGTCTCTGCTGATGTCCTCGACAATTTCCAGAGAGGCGCGAGAGATAAATCAGTAATGGAGAATCCACCTCAAAGTATGTTGTTAGTACTACGTTGTCAGGATTCAGTAAGAAAGAAGTTAGAAGGAAGGCTGGTAGCTCTTTTGAAAATGAATCTTCCAGTGAATGAGTCTAAACTATTTTCGCTGCTCAACATCTACTTTCGTGTTACTTTAGCATAGCATTACAAGAAACATAAATTGCATCGCACATGTTGTCATTACCAATTACATATCATCTACAACACATGGTCAGAGTAGAAATATGTCTTTGCAATGGGAAGGTAAGGCTGATAAGCAATGGACCTTTCTGGTTTTAGATATGCCCCGCCCATCTCTAGCTAAGCTCCACCCACACCACGCTCCTGTTGGGATCGATCTCTGAACACACTGACTATCAATTTCCAAAAAACTACACAGGTAACCTGTTGAATATATTGAAACTAATTGGACTGGGTGCTTTTGCTGCTTAAGTCAAATTATTTTCAAAATATTCAACAGCATGTTTATTAAATAGCAAAGAATTACAAAGACATACAATTTATACAACGTGTCGTACCATTTGAGATTTGATGACGGTCTATATGGAACCTTTTGTGACGTAATGATTATGACGTCATCATACACGCGCTGAGCTGATTATGACGTCATACGAGGGCTGATGATGGATGGATGGATACTCTGGAACGGTGAATTGTGTTAATTATAATGTTAGCAGATTCCCACATGCTAAATAGTGCCATCTATTTGCTAACGTAATCAACTTAGGCTGCGTTTCCACAGAACCTCACGCCTCACGGCTCACGCCTCACGTCTCACACCTCACATCTCACGCCTCACGGCTCACGTTTCACGTCCGTTTCCATTAACAGGTTCACGTTTCATTTCGGACTACGTTTTTGTAGCAAGAAGATGGATTCTTCTGACGAAGAAACGTTCGCACTAATGCTACTGTTAAAATGCCAGCAACGGAAACGAAAACGAAAATTAAATAAGCGTTCCATGTGGTGTCGTGAGCATTATTTATTACGCCTATATAGTAAAATCTACACGAAGGTCCACCTCTATATAAAGGCCACTTTTGCTAATTCCCGAGTCCATTGCAACACTACATTCGAACCTCGATACAAAGACCACCTGACCATAAAGGTGTATTTTTATATGCCGACATAAGTAAAATATGAAATTACCTGTATCAGGACAAAGATTTTAAATGATCTCTATACAGGCTTTACTACGGTTTCACCTCATGTTTAATGAACATGTACATTCATTGACTCGGGCGTGAGGCATGAATCGAAAGTTAACGTGACATGAGTCGGCCTATGGAAACCGCCGTATTGGTGTTCGTATGTTTATTTCTCCGTTCACGTGTGGGACGTGAGGGGTGAAGCGTGAGGCGTGAGGCGTGAGGTTCTGTGGAAACGCAGCCTTATAAGCCTGATAAAACACATTGTTATAGGCTCGACTAGTGCTTATGGTATTTCTAGCAATTTATTCGCGCTGTTAAATGTTACTGTATTACAAATTATTTTTAATTTTAAGCATATTTATAATTGGCTAAATATGTTTTTATTAAGTTTTTCTCATTGCTGCTTGGTACCAGACTGTACCAAACAATGACCTATTCCAAGCGAACGCAGTGTAGTGATGCCAATGAATGCACACACACACACGCACGCACGCACGCACGCACGCACGCACGCACGCAGATACGCACGCACGCACGCACAAATGAACGGACGGACGGACGCACGCACGCACGCACGCACGCGCGCACGCACGCACACGAACCTCTAGCCCATCATATCAGCAAGGCTGATCTATAAAGTGGCTTAGAGGCATGTTTGCACTATGTTTCTCTATGTATTCTATCAGTTTCTATATTTGTCATCATGGTTCGCACAGATTGAAACTAATATAGCGCATCGGACATGTAATAATCTGGGTAGAAAAGAGCTTTGCATATAAATTTAGAGCAGACTCTATGGTTTTTGTCAGCCATATCGGTGTAAACTGAATATTCCATGTGTGTTTTATTATTTCACCAGGTGTTCAATCATTGTATGATTCTCCGTCTATACCATCATCTAAATGCGTATCTGACAGTGGTATTGAAGGTGAGCTTCGTAAATGATACGATTTTGGCATGAGGGAAACCACATGCCTTTAAATTTTGTTGCATATACCAATCCAGAGGTATACCCATATCGCTCGTATATACTCTACAAAACACCTCCACCCAACGAGAAAACGCACCACCAATACCGAACACCACTACTGAAAAGCCGAAGAGAATCCATTAATATTAGATTCATTCTATGCAGAACTGAGCTCCTCATTTCATATCCCAGCCAGATGGCAAGTGTTCGTCTGTGGAGATTTCAACTCCCAGCTGGGTAAACTTGGCAATGCAGACAAAAATTCAAAATGGCTTATGCATGGGGTCATATGGAGAGGGCCCACACAACAGCAATGGAGATGCACTGGTGGTACTCCTTAGTTCCAATGACCTATTTGCCACAAATACGGCTTCGAAACATGCATGCCGTCACTGGACAACATGGACAGGACACATTGCTGATTGCAAAGCCAAAAAGGCTCTAAGGCTACAACAGCAGTCTTCAACCAAATAGACCTCATACTATGCAAAGCAGAAGCGAAACCCTTACTTCGCGATGCACGTTCCTATGGAGGTGCATACCTCAATTCTGACCAAACCAGTCGTTACACGCCTTCAGATGAACCATCTGTATTTAATGTATAAACTCCATGCTAGGCAAGAGGGTAGAGTCATCTACAACCTACCCGAGCTTATCAGCGACACCGACACTCACATGTCATAGAAAAAGGCTCTCGAAGAGCAGATAGCCAACATCGACGTCGGCTCCGATCCAAAAGAAGCCATAACTAAAATTCTGCAATGTATGGAATCATCGGCTACCAGCACCATGGGTGTCCTAACTAGGTATACTGATGATCCTGTAGTAGTAAAACCATCAGCAGAGCAGAACGTGTTACGGCTGCGCATCCATCAAAGTGGCCAAAGTGAAGACTACATCAAACTACGCAGGGAATGCAATAACATTCTGCGCCACATCAGCGAACGCTTAGAAGATCTTGCCATTCAACAAGCAGACTCCCTGGCAGATGTGGTCTTGTGTATTAGCAAAGGTTCATAATACTGTTATTTATGATACAGTAGTATTTGTCAGCGGTGTAGGTACTTTGGGTGGGGCTGCAGCAGGGGCAAACTGCCAGACCTGAAAAGCCTTTTGAGAAATACATATTTCCCCAGATTATTTACCCCAAATTCTATTACTCTAAGTACAGGAAATAACGTCTCAGGACATCAAATTTTCAAATTTTTTCTATAGAAACACATTTACCTAAAATTGTACTCAAATTGGCGTACAACACAGTTTACCCCTAAATCCTAGAATCGTCACTAGTAGTCGTAGTAGTAGTAGTAGTAGTAGTAGTAGTGGTGGTGGTGGTGGTAGTAGTAGTAGTAGTAGTAGTAGTAGTAGTGGTGGTGGTGGTGGTGGTGGTAGTAGTAGTAGTAGTAGTAGTAGTAGTAGTAGTAGTAGTAGTAGTAGTAGTAGTCGTAGTAGTAGTAGTAGTAGTGGTGGTGGTGGTGGTGGTGGTAGTAGTAGTAGTAGTAGTAGTAGTAGTAGTAGTAGTAGTAGTAGTAGTAGTAGTAGTAGTAGTAGTGGTAGTGGCGGGGGCGGCGCCGGTAGCGAAAGTAGTAGTAGTAGTAGTAGTAGTAGTAGTAGTAGTAGTAGTAGTAGTAGTAGTAGTAGTAGTAGTAGTAGTAGTAGTAGTAGTAGCAGCAGCACTAGCAGTAGTAGTGGCGGTGGCGGCGCCGGTAGCGATAGTAGTAGTAGTAGTAGTAGTAGTAGTAGTAGTAGTAGTAGTAGTGGTAGTGGCGGAGGCGGCGCCGGTAGCGATAGTAGTAGTAGTAGTAGTAGTAGTAGTCATTGAAGTCGTACTGCTTTGGCTCTGCTATTAACGTCGATTTAAGACGCATTCTATTACGCCTATGTGCTTTATTTTTGTCTTGGTTCTTTATAAGTGTATATACGTTGATTTTGCAGCGAAGTATTTCAAGCTTGTTGCTCGCCTGTTTTAAAGCGCTAGCCATTGTTGGCTGTCGCTGCTGTTTCGGCCTTGTTTGTCCAGCTGTTTGTCCTCCTTTAGTTGCGCGTGTCCGCCTCCTTTCACGCCGTTAAAAGGGCCTTTTATGTTGGTTGCCTTTGAGAACTGCATTAGCCTGGCCTGTTTGTATAGGCGGCTTTTCGTTCACCTGTGTTAGCGTGACTGACCTACATGCAAACGCGCGGTTTTAAAGGTGGTCTGGCGCGCTGCTGTTATAACGTCATTAGAAATGTCAGCTAAATATAAACGGACGTTAAGTTTGAAAATAACCACAAGAGGGTGGGACGTATCAGCCATAGACGTTTATCATGGCTTAAAAGATATCGTCGGCGCTGGACCTATGGTGTTAAAGGGCCTTATTAATATTACTCGTAATATATGGAACATCACTTTGGCCAATGAACAGGCAAAGGAGAAGCTATTAGCAAATGATTTGACTGTTAAGGGAGAGGTTTGTGGAGTTGAAGAAATTGAAAGCGATAAACTGGTGGTGAAGATTAAAGCGCCTTTGGAGATCCCTAATGAGCGGCTAATATCTGAGCTCAGCCAGTATGGGAAGATTCTGAAGGTGGGGAGAGAGACGTATCGACTTGACAGGACGCTAGAGACTGGAGTTAGGCTAGTTTATTTCGAGAAAGTGGATAAACCGTTACCTAATAAATTGTCCATTGATGGAATTTTCATCCTTCCCTTATGGTACAGGGGACAAGTAAAGGAATGCCGCATTTGTTCAAGTACTACCCATCTAGCAGGAGATTGTCCACAGAAAAACAAGTGCCTTATATGCGGTTCTACTGAGCATTTTAAATGGCGATGCCCTAATAAGATGGCCAATTCCACTGCACCAAAGCAACCTCAAAGCGGTGGATCAGTTGAAAAGCCCTCTGTGCTGATACGGGACAAGGAAATTTCACCACCAGTTACAGCGCCAATTCCAGTTGTAGCTGATGTGCATTTGCCATTAACGTCGTGTGCAGCGGTAGCAAGAACTGAGCCTAATGATGAAATATACATTTTAGAAGAAGGGATTGGTTTAACTCCAGTTGATGCTAGCAAAAGTCAACCAGTTGATGGCGAGAATCTGAGTGACATTGAGTTTACTCAGTCAGAGAGTTTGGGATGTGGGCAAAATAAATTTAGGTCACAATTGACGGAAGACGAAGATTTCCCCCCACTTCCTTTAAGTCAAATCTCGGGCATAAGTAGCATTAACCACAGCCTTGAGAAAGGCGCAATAGGTGGAGGTATTTCAATGATGGATGCTATGGATACCCCTATTAATAATGGAGTTGGAGGAATCAAACGTCACAAAATTGATTCTGGATCTGAGAGTGAGGTGGAGGAAGAGGATATTGAGGATGACAATATGTCATTGGCTGGGTCAGAATACTCAGTCACTTCACATATGACCAATGAAATGGTCATGTATCGTTCAGATGATGGTGAAACGCTCGTGCCCTATATAACAGCGAAAGGGGTACACTATAGACATTTAAGGTGTGATTCTGATGCTTCACAGTACGGACATTTGGAAATTGTTCAGCTGAATAATCATGATTTTAACAGTAAGTTGGGTAAATGGGCTAAAAAACGAAAGAATGGCAGTAAAAAACCAAAATCCAATTAGATTTGCCATTGTAGCGGTGTTGTATATTACCCTACTTATTATGATTATTAGCACCTTAAATTGTAGGGGTTTGAATACAGAGTTAAAGCAAAGGTCTTTGTTGGAAGAACTTGAAAAGCAAAAGACAGACATAGCATTACTTCAGGAAACTAAAATTCACAATCCTGAAGTATATAATTCATTTAAACAGTTCTTCAAAGGCGAATTGTACTTTTCGTTATCAACAGACAATAGTGTAGGAGTTGCTATTCTTATTCTCCCTAGGTGCCTTAAATATGCTAATGTCGTATCATCATCAACTGATACAAATGGGCGTTGGGTGAAAATATCAGTAAATATTTCTGATTCAGTTTTAAATAATATGTGTATTTATGCACCAACTTTACATGGTCCTCGGCATGCTTTTCTAAAAGAATTATCGACAATTATACATGAAGGGACGGAAAATTTAGTACTAGGAGGAGATTTTAACTGTATTTTAGATGCAAATAAAGATAGACGGTCTTCAGCTATTTATGCTGACACATCCCACAAGGAGTTGAACCAGCTATGTGATCGAGAATGCTTATTCGACAGTTATCGGCTGTTGAATCCTGATGGAAAACAATTCACTTGGTATCCACGTGATGGGCATGTTGCATCAAAAATAGACAGGATTTATTTGCAGGAGTCGTTTAAAGGTAAACTAACTCAGACAAAAACTGTACCTGTAGCATTCTCGGATCACAGTATGCTGTGTATTACCTTAGATAATGCTGACTGGATTAAGCAAGGGAATGGATATTGGAAATTTAATAACTCACTCCTTCACGATGCTAAATATTATCAGCTTATCCAACACTTTTGGCATTATTGGCTCGGGAAAAAGGACTCATATGAAAATTTGATTCAATGGTGGGAGGAGGGTAAAAATAATCTGGCTCACATTTCACGGCAGTATGCTAAAAAAAATAAATTAGCACGAGATAGACGAAGGCACAGGAAAGCGTTGGATAAACTTTTATTACGAACCTCCAATAAAGTAAATAATGGAGAAGAAGGCTATAGCGACCTTTTAATTCAAACAAAGAACAAAATAAATGAGTTAGATAAGTATATGTTTGAAGGTGCAAAAATTCGGTCACGAGCTCAGATGCAGGCTGAGGGTGAAAAACCCACAAAGTTTGTCTGCAGTTTGGAAAAAGATAGGGGCATAGGAAAGATTATTAGACGTGTAAAATCAAATGATGGTGTAAATCTTGATTCAACAGCTGATATAACAAGAGCTGTTCATCATTTTTATCAATGTCTCTATTCATCTGAAGGATGTGATGCTGCAGCAGCTGCAAATGATTTAGGTAACATCAAGAAAACGTTGCCGGATTCATGCCGTGTAATGTGTGATCAATGTTTAACATTACAAGATTTAACTGAATCCTTACATGGTATGAAAGCAGGCAAAACTCCTGGGTGTGATGGCCTGACAGCAGAATTTTATAGCACATTCTGGAGTATACTAGGGCCATCATTGCAGCAGGTCGTACATGAAATTTTGGAAATTGGCAACCTTCCACCTTCCATGTCTCAGGCATACGTTCGAATACTTTATAAGAAAGGTGAAAGGGAAGATTTGAGAAATTACCGACCAATATCTCTGCTGTGTGTGGATTCTAAAATAATTTCTAGAGCTCTATCACTAAAACTAAGCAGAGTTTTGGAGGAAGTGATTGACGCTGATCAGACCTGTGGTATTCCAGGCAGAAGCATTTTAACAAACGTCTTTCTTATACGGGATTTAATTAATTTAGTGGAGAAAGACAAAATACCAGCAGCAATCATTAGCCTTGATAATGAAAAGGCATTTGGTCGTCTAAAGTGGGATTTTCTTTTTAAGTCTACGTTGTATTGGCTTAGGGGAAAATTTTATTAAATGGGTCAAGATATTGTATACTAATATAAGTAGTCGATATTTGGTCAATAATCATTTAACTGACCCTGTAATTTTGAAGCGTGGCGTTCGACAGGGATGTTCATTGTCACCCTTGTTATTTGTGCTTGCCATGGAGTCATTTGGGGCAACAATACGTGAATATAAAACATTCAAAGGAATTGTCATACCAGGTATTGTAAGACCCTTGAAGGTTTCACAATATTCTGATGATACCACAGTATTCATAGGAGATAATTATGATTTTAGTCGCCTAGAAAGGACACTGGTTGAATTTAAGAAAGCATCTGGCCTAAAAATAAATAAGGATAAATCAGTTGGTTTGTTTCTTGGTGAGTGGAATTCCCGAAATGATGACGTCATGGGAATAAAGTGGTCAGACAACAATATTAAAGTGTTGGGAATTTACTTCAATAGGAAAATGGATCCCTCAATGAACTGGACATATCGCCTTACTAAAGTGAAACATATTCTAACAGGATGGAGGCGGCGTCATTTGTCAATTTTTGGAAGAACCTTTGTCATTAATAATTTGGCAATGTCCGGGCTGTGGTATACAGCCTCAGTTGTACATATGCCAAAATGTGTAGAAACTGAAATTAGTCAATTAATTCTTGCATATTTATGGAAAGATAAAACTAACCTTGTATCGCAGGCTGTGTGTGTGAACAAAAACCAAAATGGCGGGTTACATTTAGTTCACATACCAACAAAATGTGCGTCTTTAAAACTGAAATTTCTTTATGAATTACTTTATGAAGATTCGCCTTGGACAACCGTTTCACGCAAATTACTCCAAAGTTACATAGGGCCATTTCCAGTTGCAAGTATCTTCTTTTCAAATACGCCACCCCCAAATATTCGGAGGATTCCTGGGATATATCAGGACTTACGCAAGGCATTAAGTATGTTTTCTAAAACCACTCAAGCGCCATTGACATTGGGAGATGCTTTAAACCAACAATTGTGGGGAAATGATAACATTACCCTGTCCAATAGAGCTCTTTATTTCCCATCATTAGCAACTAATGGGATCCAGCACTTAGCAGATGTGATTACGCTTGATTCCCGAGCGTGGGTTTCCAGGCAGACCCTATCAGAGAAATGTAAGCTGAGAACCATCGACGCTCAGAGATTATTAATTCATATTAGGAAGGCAGTTCCTCCGGATTGGTTTAAATTACAAAATTCCACTAGCAAACAGGAAATAGCTCCACCCATCTTGCTTTACGATGAAAATGTATTCAAATGTCATATGAGTTCCCATGACTGGTATACAGTTTTGATACAAAAACACGCTAAAACACCAAAAGCTGTTGCTGTTTGGAATGACACATGTTATAAACCCTTTGAATGGAAAACTGTCTGGAAAAATTTACACCTGCCCTCTATACCATATAAAGCAAAGGATGTAGCTTGGCGACTTCTCCATCGCAGACTTTGGGTTGGTCATCTATTACAAAAATGTCACGTCACAACCAGTAATCGATGCCCTCTTTGTGAATCGCAGGAGGAAACAATCGAGCACTTATTCCTTAAATGCTTAGTCATTCTTGAGTTCTGGAATCACATAGAGACAGTTTTAAAGGATTTCGGGATCAGTCACATGAAATTGACAGCTAATATTATTTTATTTAGAGATTTTAAACATGTACAAATGCATCTTACAAACAGCCTGCAAGATGTTCTAATTTGTCTTGTTACAATGGCGGTTTGGACAATTTGGAAATATAGATGTGCTAAGGTACTGGGCCATGATAACATGAACAGCTTAGTTTCATTGAAAGCGATTTTTCGCGCCAGTATGCTAATTTTCCTCCAAGGAGAACTTTTTCGGTTGATGAAGAAAGGGAAGATTGAAAGGTTTAAATATACATGGTGTGTAACCAACTTAGTAGAATTATCACCTATGAACTGGATAATTTTTAATTTATGAACACCACAGATCCTGTATTGAAGTACCAGAGGAGTTTAAATTAATATTAGTTGAAAAAGAAAATCTGACTATTAGCCCTTTAATGGCAGCATTTGTTAAGGAATGTCAAAATATTTGCTGATGGAGTGACCATTTACGGGCCGAGAGAAGAATATTTTGGAAATTTAGCACTGGAGTGGCTGGCTTGGTTGTCGATGCAGTCATTCAACTGGTAAGTTTTCAAAAATGGTCTTCTCTTGGCCTCCAAATCGAAATTAACATTCCTCAATACCACTGAAGAGACAGGGGTTTGGTCTATTTCGCCATAGAATGGTTTTAAAGCGTCACCATGATGATTAAAAATTTCCTTAGTTTGCTGAGTATGGAAATAATGTAATGTTGTAATGTTTTAAATTCCATCTGTATCATTTTGTGTAACATTTTTAAGAATAGATTTTTAATGTATATATATTAACGCTCAAATACGGGCATCCCTTGATTGGAGGCGGTTGCTTCCTTATCTGACTGCTGCTTCCAGTCGTTTCGGATGTTTTTAATGGCCAGTATTAAATTAAGATCATTGTATTGTTTGAATTGCAAACGACCCGGGGTAATATTGGAATCAGTATCTCTATGTAAACACAGATCATTTTTTCAAAATAGTGTTTGTTATTGTTTACTCAGGCCGCAAGTGATCACGGGAATTTTCAGAAAAGTTCTCGCCAAGTAAAGAGAAAGATTAATTTGCAGAGGCGATATTTGCTATTGTTCGCTGTACTGCTGACAAAACGTTTGCGTTTAAATACTCGCGTTTTGTCGGCTACAAAATCAATTACCCGGGCCTGTTCAGAAACTGGTCATAATAATGTATGTATGGCGTGTATTGTATTACGGCAGTATATATTTTTATTGCGCATATATTTTGAATGATATGATTTATGACGGTAAGACTGGCGAATTTTTGAAAGTAGTTTTTCCTTTGACGTCTGTTCAGTGTTAGTGTATTGTATAGTTTTGTCAGCCTTTTATATATTTTTGGATATTAAAGGTTCTCCGCACGATCCGTTGATCGTGTCATCAAAAAAAAAAAAAAAGTAGTAGTAGTAGTGGTAGTAGTGGCGGTGGCGGCGCCGGTAGCGATAGTAGTAGTAGTAGTAGTAGTAGTAGTAGTAGTGGCGATGGCGGCGCCGGTAGCGATAGTAGGAGTAGTAGTAGTAGTAGTAGTAGTAGTAGTAGTAGTAGTAGTAGTAGTAGTAGTAGAAGTAGTAGTAGTAGTAGTAGTAGCAGTAGTAGTAGTAGTGGTAGTAGTAGTAGTAGTAGTAGTAGTAGTAGTAGTGGTAGTGGTAGTAGTAGTAGTAGTAGTAGTAGTAGTAGTAGTAGCAGTAGTAGTAGTAGTGGTAGTGGCGATGGCGGCGCCGGTAGCGATAGTAGTAGTAGTAGTAGTAGTAGTAGTAGTAGTAGTAGTAGTAGTAGTAGTAGTAGTAGTAGTAGTAGTAGTAGTAGCAGTAGTAGTAGTAGTGGTAGTAGTAGTAGTAGTAGTAGTAGTAGTAGTAGTAGTAGTAGTAGTAGTAGTAGTAGTAGTAGTAGTAGTAGTAGTAGTAGTAGCAGTAGTAGTAGTAGTAGTAGTAGTAGTAGTAGTAGTAGTAGTAGTAGTAGTAGTAGTAGTAGTAGTAGTAGTAGTAGTAGTAGTAGTAGTAGTAGTAGTAGTAGTAGTAGTAGTAGTAGTAGTAGTAGTAGTAGTAGTAGTCGAAGTGAACGCACGCGTTTATTTAGCTCTGCAATTGCTGCCCGAATTTGCTAGTTTCTAGCGCGATTTTGTAGATAAATTTTATACATATATTTCGTATTAGTATTTCCTTTCAAACTTTATGTTTAAGTTGTAAATTCTTGTCTTGGTTGGAGCGCATTTTGTGTCTCCATTTTCTAAAGGCATTCCTCTTAGCTGGCGGTTTCCGCCATTTAGTAGGGCTCCTCTTACTGTGGTCAATGCAATACATTTCTCGCTGCGCCAGTCTGCTATTTCTATAGTTCGTAGGCTAGCGCATTATATTTGGCAAGATCGCTTGAGTGAGTGGATTTAATTCCTTTGTCATTTGTAAGCACAAGCCTAGTTCTTTAACTATATAAATCCTTATAGTCAGTTGGCTGTCCCCGGTCAACTCGAACAGACTAACAAATATATGACTTGACTATTTAATCATATATTTGTTAGCATACTTTAATCGGCTAGGTGTTAGTGAACCACTTAGAAAGTGGTTCAAACTAACAAGTATACGACTGTACTCTCTATTCGTATACTTGTTGGTAGACGTCAGGGTTTCAAAAGGGGACACTATTTATTTAGTGTTTAGCTCTTTCCCCGACGTCTTGGTGTTATATATTTGTATTATATATTGTAGTAGTATGGGGTTCTGCTTTTTATAAAACACCATGGCAACCTCATATAAGCGTACCCTGAGTCTTAAAATCACGACAAAGGCTTGGGGTGTTTCGGCAATTGAGGTGTATCATGGGTTGAAGGATGTAGTTGGGGCAGGGCCACGGGTCCTTCATGGTCTCGTTAATGTTTCCAAATCTGTATGGAATGTCACCGTAGTTAATGAAAGTGTGAAGGAAAAGTTGCTCGACGAGGTCCTTGTCGTGAAGGGTGAGGTGTGTAATGTGGAGGAAATAGATTCTGATCGTCTATTAGTCAAGATGAAGGTTCCATTAGAGATCCCAGATGAACGGGTTATCATTGAATTGACCAAGTATGGCAAAGTGGACAAAGTAGAACACGAGACCTATCCATTTGATCGAACCTTAGAAAATGGCATCAGAAGAATTTGGTTTGAAAAGGTAGAACAACCTCTCCCAAGCAAGGTCACCATAGATGGTCGATTTATCTTGCCATTATGGTACAGGGGGCAAATCAAGGAGTGTAGAATCTGCTTAAGCACAGAACATCTTGCAACAGATTGCCCTAACAAAAACAAATGTCTAGTTTGTGGATCATCTGATCATTTTAAGTGGCGATGCCCGCAGAACAAATATGTCAAAAAGGGTGCTGATAAAAGTGCAGAGCAAGTTGTCTCTAAAGAGAATGTCATAGAACCGGTAGCTGCTGAGATTGTAGCTGAAATCCATACTAATGGGAAGCACGTTGCTAAGGAAAATGTCATCGAACCAGTAGTTGCTGAGATTGTAGCTGAAGTCCATGTTAATGAGAAGCATGGGGAAAAAACTAAGAATCCAATCGCTGTAGTTGCAGGCGATGAAATAGAGGTTCTAGATGAGGGGCTAAGTCTTACTCCAGTAACAAGTCAATCCAAGTTTGATGAGAGAGAGGCTAGTTCCACACAAGTTGAAGATGATGATAAATACCCTCTGGAAGAGAGTTTTAATTTAGGACAAGTAAAATTCAGGTCGCAAGATACTGAAACTAACTTTGATTTTCCACTGAGTACACTCAATCTAGACGATTTAAATAATATAGAGAAAGTAATTGGTGTCTCGGATCGATTGAGTGGAACAAAGCGACAGAAAGATGGAGAGAGTTCTGAATCAGAAATAGAGGAAAGTGATATAGAAGACGATAATATGTCAGTCGCTGAATCTGATATATCCATTCAAACACAGAGTTCTAAATCACCTGATGAAATGGTCATGTACAGGTCAGAGGCAGGAGAGGTGTTAGTTCCATATGTGACGGCAAATGGTGTTAAATATAGGCATCTGCGTCATGATTCAGATATATTAAAATATAAGCATTTGGAAAAAGTTGAGCTAAGTAATGCAGCGTTTGTGAGTAAAATAGGTAAATGGTCTAAGAGAGGGTCGAAAAAAACAAAATCTAGTTAGCTTAATAATGGCGGTTTTACACAGCATTTTATTACCTTTTATGCTAATTTGCACACTCAATTGTAGAGGCTTAAATAGTGACATAAAGCAACGTCACTTACTAGAGACTCTTAAAAATGAGCAGATTGACATTGCTTTGATACAGGAAACAAAAATTCAGAAGTCAGAATTATACGATAATTTAGAAAAGATTTCTGGATCCAGAATATTTTATTCGTTATCTCAAGATAATAGTGCAGGCGTAGCAATTGTTATACTCCCTCGTTGTTCAGCCTATGTAAATATTATCTCTTCAGTATCAGGTGCAAATGGTCGCTGGGTGAGAGTCACGCTAGATATACAACAAACACGTATCACGTTGCTGTGTATATATGCACCTACATCTCATCAACTACGTCGTAATTTTTTTAAGGAGATGTCTAAAACAGCACTAGATAACATCACTGAAAACTTAGTAATGGGTGGTGACTTTAATTGTGTCTTAGACAAAGAAAATGACAGGAATGCAACTTCAACTTATACTGATACATCACATAGACTCTTAAAAGAAATATGTGATAATGAAAATTTAGTGGACACCTATAGAATATCAAAACCTCATGGTAAAGATCTTACATGTTTTTCGGTAGATGGTAAAGTTGGTTCAAGGATCGACAGAATTTATGTGAATAGTTTGTTAACAGGGTACTGGAGAGATGTTAATATTAAGCCAGTTGCATTCTCCGATCATAACATGGTTTGTGTAACCTTTGCCAATGCTGACTGGGTAACAAAAGGGGTCGGGTTTTGGAAATTAAACACAACACTGTTGGGAGAAGAATTTTATAAGAATAATATAGAGAGTTGTTGGCAACATTGGATTAATAGGAAAGCATCATATAAGAGCACATTGCAATGGTGGGAGGATGTTAAACTGGATTTAAAGTATGTTTCCCGAAAGTATGCTATTAGAAAAGCACAGGAAATACGCAAACGCAAGAAAACACTTCATCGATCACTGATGAAAATTAATGCTAAAGTAAATAATGGTGAAGAGAATTATTATGAATTACTGGTTAAAATTAAAAGTAAAATAAGAGATATAGAACAATATGAGTTTGAGGGTGCAAAAATTAGAGCAAGAGCCCAGATGCACGCAGAAGGGGAAAAGCCAACCCGATATTTTTGCGCATTAGAAAAAGCACGGGCAATAGATAAGGTGATGTGCTCATTAAACATGCCGGATGGTTCAACCGTCTTTACCAACAATGAAATGAGTACTATTGTATGCAATTACTATGAGTCATTGTACAAGTCAGAGGGAATTGATGAAGATGCAAAATTGGATTTGTTAGCAAATATAGACAAAAAGGTGTCAGACACAGGCAGTGAATTTTGTGATCAACCCTTAACACTAGAAGATTTAACTAAATCCCTTAAAGGTATGAAACTAGAAAAATCACCGGGGTGTGATGGCCTTCCAGTTGAATTTTACCAAACGTTTTGGCACCTTGTAGGTCCAATAATGGAAGAATTAGGCACTGAAATTTTTGAGAAAGGCCATTTACCACCAACTATGGCTAGGGCATACGTAAGGCTAATATATAAAGGAAATGACAGACGTCTAATTCAGAACTACAGACCAATTTCTCTACTATGTGTAGACTACAAAATAATATCCAGAGCATTAACATTGAAACTAGGTAGTGTTTTAGGAGAAATCATTGGAACAGAGCAGACATGTGCTGTACCCAGGAGGACAATTCTAACCAATACCATGGTAATAAGAGACCTTATACAATTGGTTGAGAAGGATAGCATCCCTTCAGCTGTGATTGCCTTGGACAATGAAAAGGCATTTGACCGTGTGGAATGGGATTTTCTTTTTAATTCTTTGCAATCGTTTGGGTTAGGCTCAAACTTTATTAAATGGGTAAAGATTTTATATACGGATATCAAGAGTAGCTATTTAGTGAACAATCAATTATCCAGAGAAATTGTCTTAGAACGTGGGGTTAGACAGGGGTGTTCCCTATCGCCATTATTATTTGTTATTGTGATGGAATCACTTGGCATAGCATTGAGGCAAAATAATAACTTTCAAGGCATATGTATTCGTGGCATAGAAAGACCACTTAAGCTGTCACAATATGCTGATGACACAACTGTGTTTACCAGTTCAAACAATGATTTTGCAATTTTAAACCACGTACTAGAAAAGTTCCAAAATGCATCTGGTTTGAAAATCAATAAAGGAAAATCCAAAGGATTATTTCTGGGGCCATGGAAAGAGCGGAATGACCAGCCACTTGAAATCAATTGGTCTAATGATACCATTAAGATTTTAGGCATCTATTTTGGCAGGAAACCGAATACAATACAAAATTGGAATGAACGAGTATCTAAGCTTAAGAGAATATTAGCAAATTGGAAGCGTCGTCGTCTTTCAATCTTTGGTAGAGTGTTTGTTGTCAACAACTTGGCATTATCTGGGCTATGGTATACAGCATCTGTTGTACACATGCCAAAACATGTAGAAAAGGAGGTTAATGAGTTGATATTGTCATTCATATGGGAAGAAAAGAATCATTTAGTTTCCCATCGTGTACTCAATAATGCTAAGTTAGAAGGAGGACTTGATTTAATTGATATTAAAGTGAAATGTGTTTCTTTAAGGTTAAAATTTTTGGATGATCTTATTACATCAGATGAGACGTGGGCATGTGTTTCACGAGCTCTCATGGAGAGAATTGTAGAACCATTTCTGGCGGAGCATGTTTTTACCTCAAAGAAGCCACCTCCGAATAGCCAAATGATACCAGATGTGTTTAAAGATCAAGTTAAGGAGTTAGAAATATTTGACAGATACATGCCTCCACCTACGTGCTGGAAGGAAGTACTAGAACAGCAATTGTGGGGCAATAGTAATATATGTTATAACAATGCAGTACTTTATCTACCGTCCTTTGCAAAATATGGCATTCAACATTTATCGGATATGATACACCCTCAAACACGTAGATGGATTTCAATGCAAGACGTAGCTAGAAAAACACATATGAGGCATATAGATGTCCAGCGGTTGCTAAATAAAATAAAACATGCTGTACCAATTGAATGGTTTCGTCTGCCAAATGTAAATAATAATAGTTTGACTCCACAACCCGCATTAGTTCTTGATGATGAGATGTTAAAATACAAGATGAGATCCAAGGAATGGTACCATATTATGAGACGAAAACAAGTAACACCTCCCATAGCAATTAGGAGATGGGATGACTCAAGCTATAAACCATCCAGTTGGAAAAATGTATGGAAAATCTTACATTCTCCATCCATACCAAATATGGCTCGTGATTTATTGTGGCGATTACTACATCGACGGCTATGGGTGGGACACTTGACATACAAGTGCAATATTACGACTTCTGATAGGTGTTACTTATGTCAAACAGACGAGGAAACAATCGAGCATTTATTTGCGGAATGTCCAATATCGTCACAATTTTGGGACTATATCAGCCAAATCTTGGCAAAATTTGGAGCGAAGCCCATTGTTCTAGACACGCATGTAGTCTTATTTAGAGAATTTGGATCAAGCGGTGTAAATATCATAAAGTCTGAAAGGACTATTTTAATAACAATACTAACCATAGGTGTTTGGGCCATTTGGAAACATCGGTGTGCACAGACGAAAAATCCATCTATGGGCAATCACAATAGAGCAATAAAGGCAATATTTCGGTCATTGCTGCTGAATCATATTCCTTGCGAATATTTTAGATTAAAGCAGCATGGTAAAGAAAAAGTATTCAAGGACATATGGTGCAAAACAAACATAGTTTCAATAGAGTTGGGAGCTGTAAAAATAAATGAGCCTGCACTAGCTTAAATCATTTAATTACTACAGCTGATTTATCTGTGTCTTTTAATTAATCTGTGTCATGTAATTCATTTTAGTAATTCATGTTAAGAAATAAACAGACTGGGGTAATTTAATACTCAATCGATAAAGTAATTTGCCATTGAATTATAAAATTGTCCCAGGTAATTTTAGGAATTTGCACAGAGGTTTATAGGGTTATTTGTTCCCGGGTAATTTACAAAACCTTACAACAAAGTAAATCAAAAATGGAAACAAGAGCGCCATCTATTTCCATCTATTTTTCTGTAATTTTCCTGCTGACTATATATGTTATGCTACCTGAATGCTACTACGCCCGCTGATCTTTAAGACTCAGCCCACTGGCGTCAATGATTGACTTATTTGTCATTGATTGACGAGTCACTTTTCATTTGTTGAATAGTTGCACTCGCCACACGGGTCTACTACCACACATGGATTGAATGGTAATTTACAAAACCTTACAATAAAGTAAATTGAAAATGTAAACAAGAGGGCCATCAATTTTTCTGGAATTTTTCTGCCGACTATATGTATTATACTACCCAAATGCTACTACGCCCGCTGATCTTTAGAGAATCAGCCCACTGGCGTCAATGATTGACTTATTTGTCATAGATTGACGAGGCACTTTTCATTTGTTGGATAGTTTCACTCGCCACACGGGTCTACTACTACACCTGGGTTGAATAGTAATGCCTTTGTTAAGTTTTGTTTTGCTATCGGAGCTTTATCAGCATATTGTTTTGTATCTATACTTTTTAAGCCATATGTATTTATAGATTGTATTAATGCTCATTATTTATCATTGTTTTTGGTGTAATATTAATCAACATTACTAGTTCACCAGGTTTTTTTCTGGGGGTTTGCAAGCCTTTTTAAAGGAGTTCCTCCGTGAAGTTTGTCCGACTGCGTCAGCGTCGGTTTTTCAAAAAAAAAAAAAAAAAGTAGTAGTAGTAGTAGTAGTAGTAGTAGTAGTAGTAGTAGTAGTAGTAGTAGTAGTAGTAGTAGTAGTAGTAGTAGTAGAAGTAGTAGTAGTAGTAGTAGTAGTAGCAGTAGTAGTAGTAGTAGTAGTGGTAGTGGTAGTAGTAGTAGTAGTAGTAGTAGTAGTAGTAGTAGTAGTAGTAGTAGAAGTAGTAGTAGTAGTAGTAGTAGCAGTAGTAGTAGTAGTAGTAGTGGCGATGGCGGCGCCGGTAGCGATAGTAGTAGTAGTAGTAGTAGTAGTAGTAGTAGTAGTAGTAGTAGTAGTAGAAGTAGTAGTAGTAGTAGTAGTAGCAGTAGTAGTAGTAGTGGTAGTAGTAGTAGTAGTAGTAGTAGTAGTAGTAGTAGTAGTAGTAGTAGTGGTAGTGGTAGTAGTAGTAGTAGTAGTAGTAGTAGTAGTAGTAGTAGTAGTAGTAGTAGTAGTAGTAGCAGTAGTAGTAGTAGTGGTAGTAGTAGTAGTAGTGGTGGCGGTGACGGCGCCGATAGCGATAGTAGTAGTAGTAGTAGTAGTAGTAGTAGTAGTAGTAGTAGTAGTAGTAGTAGTAGTAGTAGTAGTAGTAGTAGCAGTAGTAGTGGCGGTGGCGGCGCCGGTAGCGATAGTAGTAGTAGTAGTAGTAGTAGTAGTAGTAGTAGTAGTAGTAGTAGTAGTAGTAGTAGTAGTAGTAGTTGTGGCGGTGGCGGCGCCGGTAGCGATAATAGTCGTAGCAGTAGCAGTAGCAGCAGCAGGAGCAGCAGCAGCAGCAGTAGTACACTTTGATTTTGGATACTTTAAAGTTTCATGATAGAGAGCTGTATGTCATATTGATTGTCTCGTCAGCCAAAAGGTGACGTCATTGATAATCAGATACGTGAGCGATGGATCGGATCCCTCTATTGATGATCCATTAATGAGCTGTTAATTGTTTTTGCAGTGAATCTGTCTGAAGTGAATCTAGCAAGCAGGGCCAATAGAAACAATGTCACTGACAGCGCAATCTCAGAAATTCTCAATACAGGACCCAGCGCTATCTGGATGACCAGGGCCAATACCTATCTTGAAAAGCGTAACCCGCGGCTCTGCATAGGTAGCGGTAAGGAAGGCAGTGACTCGTTTCTTTTTGCATACCCTCAAGATGTGGCTGCTAATCCTGCTGGAGGAAGGTTTTATGTGACAGACAGCAATAACCACAGAGTAAAGATTTACGATGAAGATGACGGGACATTAATAACAACATTTGGCTCATTCGGCCAGGGTAATAGACAGCTTATATACCCTGCAAGACTCGCTGTTAATAGCCATGATGAGGTCATCATACCAGACTTTGTCAATGGCCGCACTGTAGTGTATAGCAGAGATGGTGCGTTTAAGCATGCATTTTATAATATAGGATTAAACAAAGAAAAGCTTTGTTATCCAGGTGGTGTGGCGGTAGACAGCTCAGACAGGGTGTACGTATGTGACTATGGCAACAATAGAGTACAAGTCTTCCAACGTGATGGTCAATTTATCCGCCAGTTTGGACTAGAAGCGAGCGCACCGGGAGAATTGATGTGGCCACGCTATTTAGCTGTATCTCCAAGAAATGGACATATATATGTGGCAGACAGTGGTAACAACAGAATCAATGTGTTTTCTTCAGACGGTATCTTTTCATTTACCTTTGGTACTTCCGGAGTGGCTAATGGTGAAATGGATAATCCACATGGAATAGCAGTAGATGAACATGGTTTTGTTATTGTGAGTGACTTTGGCAACAACCGTATACAAGTGTTCCGGGAGGATGGTAGCTTTCTCTCTACATTCGGCAGTAAGGGTGCTGGGAATGGACAGTTCTATCACCCTCACGGACTTACCATCACTAAGCACGGTGACGTCATAGTTGTTGACCATGGCAATCACCGGATTCAGATTTTCTAACGTAATTCACGTGAATAACCCGTAGTGTCATGTAGGGCTGAGGTTCGTGAGGATTTTCACGAACCGAACCGGTTCACGATACAGATGTCCGAACCACGAACTGGTTCAGGAACCTTTTTAGTATGCTATTGTATGCGAGAAATTACTCCTAACAGAAAATAACATTTAAAGGCAGGTGGTTTTACTGGCTAAATAGTAGAAAAGCACAAATAAAAATTCTGGCAATAAATGTTAGAAAATAATATAAGATTCATAGCCAACTAAGTTCCATTCATGGCCATATTCGTAAATCACCATACAGAGATTGCTTGACTATTAGCCCTTTCACCGACAAATCCCTGAAAAAGTAAATTCTTTAAGATATAAAACTTACTCTGTTGAATATTTTGGAATTAATTTGACTTGAAGCTGTTGCTGTCTAGCTTATAGTCAAATTAATTTCAAAATATTCAACAGAGTAAGTTTTATACCTTAAAGAATTTACTTCAACAGTTATCCTGTATGGTTTTCCTAAAATTAGATATGGGAATACATCGGTGAAAGAGTTAACTTTGTGTATGGTTCACGACCCGCACGAATCCCATGCAAGCGAACCGAACCATGGTTCGTCTTCCCTTGGTTTGCGATTTTCCGAACCAACGAATGTTCGTTACAGCCCGAATGTCATGAAGGGACTGGCAGTAGTGCTGACATCTACTTAAACGATCATCGCTTGATCACCACTGACATCCCCTTATTAGCACGGCTTTATCAGCGTGAGCTCTACATTCCTAATGTTACAGACAACATGTGAGTCGGAGCATACTTCCTAGCGTCCCATCTGACGTAACTGTACAGTACATCATGGCGTATGCCTATAGACATTGGTCTGATTGCGGAATTCAATATGGCGATGGTGACATATAGGATGGTATTCTATTGGCATTCACATTATTGCAATTCAATTTAGTCTTAGTGAGCATTATGATGCTTGTATTATTTATTATTTACTGTGTCTATGGTTTAAAAGTAAGTACAGTTGACCATCTTATGCTATGCATTGCATTTTACGTCATCTGTTCTGTGTTTTTATTACCTTTATCTAAATAGATGGGTTATATAACATTTGTTTCATCTGTTCAGATGTCTGTCAGACCATTTGCAATTATATTTCTGCAAAATTTGATGGTTGGTTATCCAGACAGACATGATTGACTATATTGATTTTGAGGTAAAATATTTATTTTATTTTTCATAAGGAGAATTTAACCAACATCACTGATAAAATTTAAAAACTAAAATATCATGTACTTATTGGCAAACTAATTTAAACTTATTAAACAATGTCTTACAGACTAAAACTGTCTGATGAATCATTAACAGTTTAAACATGAAAACATTGTTTTCTAAATATAAACTAGTGCATTATCTATTTTTCGTTTACCACCTTTACCCGTATCGATGATCTTGATTATGTAGCTTTTAACCATACTATTACGTCTGACAAACAAGCTGCCCAAGCCCTATATCGTGCCTTTAGTACAGCAACTCCGTCTTGATAAATCAAGAAGAAGGTCTGGTTAGGTGTCACATAAGGTCTGGTTGACAAATATATTAAAATGTTTTAATTTTAAATCGTATTGGAAACTGCATTTGCCAAGAAAGTATAAAGAAAAAATAACATAGTAGAAGTGAAAAATAAAACTGCCAACGTCATAAGAAATGCATATGATATCAACAGAAGTACCTGAAATAAAATGTGCATAGTAACAGTGTATCGGAATGACTAGATATATAAAAGATATTATTGTAAAACAATTTTTATGAATTAAATTGTATTCAGTATTAGCCAGGATTCGAACCGTGGTACTTGTGGTTGCACATAATGGAAATAAAACAAACCTGGTATCAATTTAAGGCTTATTTATACGAACAGCATACACCTGTAAATAATTGTATATAATGTAAAGCAGACTACATTTTCTTTAGTAACAACTCTCCAGAGCAACACACTTCAAATTGTCTCCCTTGTCTTAATCATAGTGTAGAGTTGACTCTATGAAGGTGGGTTTTTTGTGCAAAATACACTGCTTCTCTTGTCCTGTATATATCTTAGTAACTAAACATTCGATTGTTGCAAAATTTTCAGCATATGAACAGATCACATTGTCGGTAATATAAATATCTTACTCAAATTTGAGGGGCGGGGGGGGGATTCCACAAAAAGGGCACGCTGGATGGCATTGTCTGAAGGAAGATATGAAATGGGTGCCCCCCCCCTCCCACCTCTCATAGAAGGATGTTCGGGGATACCCACCTACCTAACCACCATGAGAAAAACATTGAAAAGGTGCGGGCTTATGACTCGATTTACTGCATTCTGAGTTGCTTATGATTACGTATAAATGTTAGAGCAATGTAAATCGAGGAACTCATGTATTCTTTGGTCAATTGAACCTATTCCCAATTCACACTGTAAGTGAGTAGGCGGGCGGGTTGTTGTATCAGATGCAAGCGTTGAATGTGGACCTGCGCAGTTTGCCTTGAAAGTATTTAATTGGACCTTAGTTCCTAATTATATTTGCAATCAGAGCGATTCAGAGGGAAAGCGGGTTTTTGTGAAAACTAGGTTATCGAAGACAAATCTACCAATCATGTTGAACATGTGAACAAGGTTTGTTCAGCTTTTGTCTTAGACGAAGACCATGAGGTTTCTTGAGTTTCATGTCAAGAAGTTTCACAGAAGGTCTTTAAATGTAAATTTTAAAATAGTGCAGAATCCAAGGTGGTCACCAACAAAATCGATCAAGCAGCTTTCCGGGACCAACCATGGATCTGACCCTATGGATCCTTCATGCCCAGCAATTCTTAAGGACTCGCTTAAAGAATACGATGGACATATGCTGGATGAATAGACAGATGACGTAGCAACACAATGACGTCAAATTAGTAACATACTATTCAACAGCTAGTGTGTATGGAATAAGTAATTTAAATTATGATTTCGCAGCCTCTTACTTAGCCATATTGGCATGTGGGAGTCAGAGGTACATTTGGTCCGGGCTATTCAAAGGAGGCCTTCAAATATCTGGTTTTGTTTCCGTGTGTATGGTGTCATCATATTTTATGGTTAGAACTCAAAGGGCTTAACATGGTTAAACATTGTATCACGACCGTACGAGTTGGTGGTGGTGGTGGTGGGTGTGGGTGTGTGTGTGTGTGTGTGTGTGTGTGTGTGTGTGTTGGGTGTGTGTGTGTGTGTGTGTGTGTGTGTGTGTGCGTGCGTGCGTGCGTGCGTGCGTGCGTGCGTGCGTGCGTGCGTGCGTGCGTGCGTGCGTGCGTGCGTGCGTGCGTGCGTGCGTGTGTGTGTGTTGGTTGATGGAGCTCTTACTCATATAAATAGCACAGTATTAAAAAATCCAAGAGGATGACATTTATTACTTAGAGATGTAGGAGGTACAGAAGATGGCTTCTAAGTGCATCTAATTTTTACATTCTTTCGATGGAGCCCCCAGCCACACCCTCCTCCCATTCTATATGTGGGGGGGGGGGCCGTGCGGCAAGAAATCTTAGACACATTCCTCAGATACATCCACCAACATTGTATTTCGGGCATGTGTACACAAATTATTTCTACCTTTGCATCTGCTTCACACGTCAATTAAAAATTTGAATTTGAGAGTTGCTGTTAATTCTAATATCCCTTAGTGTTTCCACATTGATGCACCCAGCCGGCCATCATTGCATATATATTCTATTCTACTCACTAAGCAAGCCATTAATGGAGTGTAGACCAGTATCACTTCAGAAATTCAAATAGCATATGACTATATATCTTGCCTTTACTTGCAAAGATACATGCAACGTTTACAGATAACGAAAGTCTATATCTCACATGTAACTGCCACTACATAAAAAGCGTTTGCATTGATGTTTTGATTCGGCCTAGAAGCACTCCCATATTACTTTATGGACTTAGTGTCAAAACAACCGAACTTTAATACAACTGCTCAGTCTGCTCTGAATATTCTAAAAATCTTGTTTAAAGTTCTAAAGTAAAGTTTAATCATTTTTCGCATAGAAACGGGTAAAGGGCACAGCTGCCCCCGCTGCCCCCCTGCCTAAAGGGCAACGGGGACAGCTACGCCCGCTGCCCCCGTGCTTCCGGTGCCCCTGTCCCTCACTTCAGTTTCTTCTAAGGGAAGGGCACGCACAGGTTATTCAAAGTGGCATCGTGGATAGGAAGAAACATTGCACAAATTTGCAGTCCAATGGAGGAATCCGGTTTTGGATATGTCCCGCCCATCTCTAGCTAAGGGCAATGCACGCTTTGGTCGTGTTGGGATCGATCGATCGCTGCACTCCCTGAATCTCAATTTCCAGAAAACTATACAGGTAGGCTGTTGAATATTTTGAAACTAATTTGACTGGTTGCTGTTGTTGCCTCTCAGAATGTTTATTAAATAATAAACACATACAATTCCTACAACTTGATAGACTATTGTGCGTTTTTGATGGTCTAAATCTCCGTCCATCATGACGTAATTGATTATGACATCAAACTACATGTGACGTGGTTGATCATGTCGTCATATGATTGGTCGATAAACTGGATTTCTCCATTAAGCCCTCGTTCAAATAACCCGCATTATCAGGATATGCTCTTGGGCAATGTTTCAAACCAACATTTGTGTACGAGTCAACTTCCGGCTGGCCTCACTGATTGCCCAGCGGAGTACAACATTTTTTGTTGACGAAGGGTCTATAGGCTGGTACCAGACTCCTCATTCCCTCGGTGGCGATTCTCTGGCTGAGGATATGAGGGCCGGTATAGGCTGCCATCGTTATCCAAGAATCTTGCACATAACGTCATCACTCAGCGAGGGGGAATCCATACGACAGCAGGCGCTTCAAAGCGAAATGCCAGCTATTTAACCCTTGCACAACGACACCGCTTCTAGTATTAGTATGGTATTGTCTTACACATTTCGTTACACTACCTAACCAAAGTGGAATTTTTCACTAAAGATTATTAGAGAGTCGCGCAATTAATCTATATTATTTTCTTGAAGGATAGAAGTAGGCACATTTCCAAATTTTGTTACCAGTTTTCGTTCATCGCTTAGTTAGTTAGTAGAGGCTTGGACCACATATTTACTTCTAGAGTTTATCTCAGGTGTATAAATTGAATAAAGTATACCAATATTTCCTTGAAAAGCATCTACCACTGAGGGTGGTGGGGAGAGTGGGAGGTATTGGGGTGAGGGTGGGTGATTGGTGGAGGCAAATGAAAATAGTTCCGGGAGGGGTGTTTCCTGCGAAGCTTTGAAAATTTGATTCATTGATTACTTTCTGTATCATAATTCCAACACATAATTATGTTGAATATTTTGAAACTAAAACTTACTGGAACCGTGGAGCATCTTACAATAAAATTATTTGTGTCAACATATCTGACAGGTTGCTTGTATCATATGGTCACATTTCTGAGCTATATGGTTAATATAACATATAATTTGGATAAGGAGGGACATCCCAGCGCTCTGCTCCCACACCACCCACCCAAAAAATATATTTACGGCGTCATTGAATGATGGATGCCAATTTCTTTTAAAAAATCAGGTTCATTGCCATAATACATATAATAATGATGTATCTGATTTTCACCATTGACCAACCTTTAAAACCATTATTAATGCTAACTCTCTCCAGGTAAATAACTATTATCTACGCATGAACCACTGATCCTGTGATCATGTAGGCCTTAGGATCAGTAACAGACAACTCATTTATTAAATCCACGTTGATCCATTTGGATCACTTGGGTTTCACAAGTAGCAAATCCAAATATATAAAAAGTACTTACATTTACTGCTTAATTTATCAAATACTTGTAAGCTGTAGCTGGTGCAATCTGTGAAAGGTTGAAATTAAAGTTGTTGTTAATTATAAAGCTGACAGAACTCAACTTCTAGAATGGCAGTAAGAAATGTCGAATTTTCAGAACAAGAGAACAGTTTTTGAAAGGATATTTTGATAACTTGTCACATATTGTCTTCTCTTGGCCTACCTCATTTCTAGCTCCCCCCACCCCCTCCAGTTCTAGTCATGCCCGCCCGTTTTTATCCATGCCCGCACATTTCTAGCTATACCCCATATGTTTCTAGCAATGGCCCCCTACATTTCGAGCTATGTCCGCTCATTTGTAGCCATGCCCCCGTCTCTCTCTAGCCATGTCCGCCCATTTCTAGCCATGCCCGCCCATTTCTAGCGATGTCCGTCAATTTATAGTTAAGCTCCACCCATTTCAAAATAATCTCAGCCGACAATTGTACGCGTAATTGAATCGATTTTAACCTTTGAACCCTGATCTCTTTGATTCTAAATTTCCAGATATCTCTACAGGTAATCTGTCAAATATTTTGAAACTAATTTGAAAGGGGTCTGTTGCTATGGCGGATCTCAGCGAAATTAGTTTCGAAATATTCAACAGAATGTTGAAATGAATTGTAAATTCACCAAAGCAGACATACAATTCAGACACTTTCGTATCGGATCTTTACAACGTCGTGACGGCGCTACACCATTTAGATTGCGTCGTCAGATAACCGATGACGTATTTGATTATGATCAGATCTACACTTGAATGACGAATCAGATTCTTCCATTTTTAAAGCTCCTTGTTATTTACTATACTGTTGCTCATATTGTAATATCAAAACACCGTTGCTGTAGTATGTTGCTAACATAAGTCTATAAAAACAACGTGTTAGCATAGGCCTATTATTTAACACTTTGAACCCTGAATTCCCAGAATCTCAATTTCAAGGTAACTATACAGGTAATCTGTTGTCTATTTTGAAACTATTTTGACAGGAACCTGTTGCTCCCATAGGCAGCATCATGTCCCAGTCAAATTAGTTTCAACATAGTCAACAGAGTATTAAATAGGTGACAAACGATTTTGGCATTTTGGCCTTTCGGGTTCAAAAGGTCACTCATAATGAAGCATAATTCACGGCCGGCCATTTGAGTTCAAATTTCTTTACTTGACATTTTATATGGATTTACACTTTCCAATATGTGATGCATCTGAAGGCGGAGCCTATGAGACAATGGTTACCTTACGCAGAGAATCGTCACTTAAACATTAGGCTACAGGTTCACTGCATTACACGCACGCACGGACGCGCGCACATAACCACGAATGCACGCGCGCACGAATGCACGCCCGAACGCATGCACATATCCACGCACAGTTTCAGCACAATATAATCACTAGCTTTACACAATTACCTTAAAACACATAATAATCAAGACATAAATACAAACGCTCTCAACCAGTCATAATATTATAAATTATAGATTATTTGGTCGGCACTACACGGTCCAAATTCGGGAGATACCTTTAAGTTAAAATAATGGGAGTTAAATTTTAAATAATATAACTTTAAAATCTTTCAAAAGTATCACCAAAAAAACGTTAAATAAGAATTAAGTATTAAAATAGATATTTCATTTTTCTCTCTCGCAACAAATTTTCAATATTGTTTTCTGTTGATAGTTGAGGCTGTATTGTTCACAACACGCCTTTCATCTCAAATTGTTACCATCATCATCATCATCATCATCATCATCTAGTCTACTACAGCTTAGCTTGATTGAATCTGATGACCTCGAATTGCCGAATTAAAAAAGTCTCGTTTACAATCTAAAAAATATGATGTTGAATATGCCGATGGCAGCAACAGCTTCCTGTCAAATTAATTTCAAACTATTCAACGGTTTACATGTGGAGTTACTTTGAAATTGAGATTCTCGGAATTCAGGGTTCAAAGGGTTGAAATTCAAGTTTCATATTTTGTCAGTCGTACTTGGACCAGCAACGATCTATCATCTACTATGCTAGAACCTCTATAGCATGATAATTGCATTGAAATTAATTAATTACGTTCATTTTTGATGCTCTTCCTCCGACGAATTTCGTGCAAATGATTTCCGCCATTTTCTCCCGACATGATTCGGGACAAATGTCCACATTTGATTGACAGTTCGGATACGTGTATGTGACGCAGGTTCCTAGCGATGTCAGGATTATACGATGTAAAAAGCAGATGTGGCTCCATGGTTATCGTCAACTTGCTCATCTGTGAAGTTTATTGAATAATAACTATCATCGGCACTGACTTTGGGATTCTGGTTCTCTTCCTCATCAGACTTATCGTCATCGCCACCATCCTGCGCTTCAACTTCAACTAAATTTTCCTCGTCATCCCCCGCCTTCTCATCCTCTTCTGCCAACCCTAACTCCCGCTTCTCTAAGCCGGCGTAATCGTCGTCATTCTCATCAGCGCCGTCAAAATCTTCACCAACACAACCACCACCACCATTCTCATTCTCATCCGCATTGTCCGCCGCGTCATCGCTTAGTAATTCCTGCTCCTCGTCCTCGTTGAATATGGAATGCTCAGACTCGCGATCATCATCCTCATCGTCAGAATCTTTGTATCCAGGTTTTAGGTAACGTTCAAGTGCGATTTCAGTATCTTTACGGGAGATATTTCTGAACGAGCCGCCGATCATGGACACTAGAGAGCGCACCGCCAGCTTCTTTGTTCTATGCTTGATCATGAGTTTACCTAAAATTTGGAAATAATCCGTTAGTATAAAACATTAACCATCCCATATTTGGCACAAATTAAAAATATTTGGATCTTCCGGAATTTTCGGATTTGACGGATTCATCAGCATTTAAGGATTATGAACAAAGTTTTGGAATTCCAGTGCGCGGTCACATCCCTTCTTGAGTTAACATTTGAGCCAGTAGTAGTGTCAGAATTAAAATGATACCACCTCCCTCAACTGACCGCCGTTTGGCGATCCGTGGCCATGGAAGGCCGTGGCGAATATAAAACTCCCGTGCGGACCCCACTGTCCGGGAGAACCTCCTCAGGATACCAGCCAGTGGCCGGCCTTTCTCTCTCTCTATTCTGACCGGTATCCTGAGGAGGTTTTTCTATCTGTGGGACACTTTTCTACCTATCCTACCTATCCTACCTATCCTATCCTACCCTGTTTCTATTTCAGCCGGCTGGTGTGTGTGTGTGTGTGTGTGTGTGTGTGTGTGTGTGTGTGTGTCTGTGGTGCTTTGACACTGGGGAGTGTCGCGGTGGGTCATTATCTAACCTGGTCATACCCCGGCCCTAGTGTCTTACCTAGTTTCGAAATTTCAGGTAAGTTCTAGCGAGGTCTTTTGAGCGGATTTGAACCCCAGTCTGCAGCCTGGGAATCCTATGCAATTCAATACTCTATTGATTGACCCACTGCAACACTACTAAAATCTCGCCTCTTAGTAATCTTATCTCTGAGCGTGAGTTGTAAAATTACTGTTACTGAGCTTATCAGTCCCTCTAGATCTTGACGTCACTTCGAGATAACGCAGTAACAGCAATGAGAACACATAACTTATCAGCTATAATTTCTAATGCATACATGGCCGAGGTAGTTAATGCAGGAGATCCTTGTTTTGTGTTTATTAGCAAACTTAAAATCACAGGTTCAAATCTCACTATTACCATTTGTGTATAACTCGGCCATTTCTGGTCCGATTTTAAAATGGTAAACAGTTTTGAAATTCTCGCTTCATTCCGGTCCTAATCAGTGCCAAGAACAGCGGGAATGAAGTGATTTCTCGGTACAATATAAGCATACACTCTCACAATACTGACACATGGATCTGACGCATGCTCATAGGGCTTTATACACGCGCGCGCATACTATCCTATCCATGGGCCATGCATGCGCACCGCCTCTTTAGAGACAGGCACCCACAGGGATATACACCCCCCACAGGAACTGATCGCCAGCACCACACATAATAGGGTCTGAACGCCCATTTAGAAACAGGCATCCACATGGATATACACCACCTACAGGTACTGATCGCCACACATAATAGGGTTTGAACACCCAGACAGGTATCCACAGGGTTATACACTACCAACGCTACTGATCGCCACACATAATAGGGTCTGAACACCCCATTAGAGACAGGCATCAACAGGGATATACACCACGCATAATAGGGCCTAAACACCCACACATAATAGGTCTGAACGCCCAGACAGGCATCCACAGGTACTTATCACCACACATAAGAGGGTCTGAACACCCATTTAGAGACAGGCATCCACAGGGATATATACCAGGAGTACTGTTGCACAGATTCGTGCTATTGCAAAGCAATTCAGCCTTAGAGGCTACTCTAAGGCCAAGAAAGCCGACCTGCTCCGGATAATCGACCAGCTCCATGCCGAGGAGTGGCAGAAGCGACTCTCCCGAGCAATGAATACGGGAAGGTTTTGAGCACTTACCGAGGATCCTTGGAATCCCCACAAGACAGCACAGCGGATATGTGAGCATTGTCAGTTGGACGAGGAGGTGACTGCTAGCTTGTGAGCCAAGACTGTAGTGAGGCAGATGGAGGCCCATCCACTGGAGCGCTTAACTCTCAAACGCAGGATCGTTAAGCAATGCCAAGGTCTGAGCCCAGCCCGGAGCATAAGGGGGCTGAGGTCTGAACCCTTAGCCCGGAGCATGAGGCGAGAAGGCGAACACATTCTCGACCAGCGTCTCGGCGAAAGGGAGACAGAGGATAGAGGATGCCAGGCAGTACACTGGACATTCTTCAGAGGTCTAGAAGGAGACCTCACAGGCCAGATCATGCAAAAGATCCAGCAGACTGTCCAGAATGCCTTCTACCTCCACTACACCCATACCTATCGCATCCGTCACATCGAAGATGGTAGGGTGATGCTCTTCCACAAGAATGCTCCAGGGAGCCCATGGCTGAATACGATAGGAGCAGCTCAGGACTGGGTGGCAGCAAGAGAGCAAGCCCGCCTCAACACAGACAATATCGATCGACCCAACACCAAGTGGACTTTCGTTCGATCAATCAACATTGAGGTCAGGGCTGTCATCGACCGCCAACCTCTGCTTGGGACAGGCCCCTCCCAGACTGGCTACGACAGAAGAAGAGTATTACTGCCCTCGACACCTACAGGGACACCATGTGTCTCTGGAGATGTCTAGCAGTCCACCAAGGAGCGAGAGCTGATATAAGTACAGCTCCTGCATGAGAGCTTGCCACACAGTTCTACGGCAAGACAGTACCTGATGTCTGCAAGACCTTGCTGGATCAGCTGGACAAGGTAGAGTTCTTCGCCAAGATCGGGATTCGCGCTTATGAACCAACCAAAGAGGGCACCTGGCACATGATCAGGCAAGCGGCTCACTACCGTGACACCATGATCATCGGAGTGTGGGACCACCATGCTTTCTACATCAAGAACATCTCCAAGCTGGCACATACACTAGTCTGCAGTCACTGTCAGCAGAGGTTTACACATGCATGCAATCTTCAATGCCATGCTGATTACTGTACAGGCGGCAAAACAAAAATCGTGTGTCCTGGCGAGAAGGTTGAGGCGCCACAGTCTGCGTATGAGAAAGCCTTCTATCCGCCCCAACCATCCAGTCCAGCGGCTACTTGTTGGATCGAGTGTGAGTCGAGAAACAGAGGCGTACACATACACCATGTAGAGTTTGGGCACGGTGGCGAGCATTGGATCGAGGGCGCTCCCGTAGATAGTTATGATCCGACCATCAACACCATTTACCAGTTCCATGGCTGCCACTGGCACGGGTGTCCACAACACCAGCGAGGTGAGGATGCCGAACAAAGATACCGCAAGACAGTCCTGAGAGGGGAGAAGCTGAGAGCCTCTGGATGCCCGCTTGTGGTACAGTGGGGGTGCTGTATAAAACGCTGCCCAAGCATCCCTAAACGAGTTCGGGCTGTCCCATACCCACACTTCATAGTTTACGACTTCGAAGCACTCCTAGATGGTATCAAGACTCATCCAACGGAGACTCTTATGATCGAGATTACTCACATACCTATCTCTGTGTCAGTTAGCTGCTCCTTAGAGGGTGCCACGAGTGAGCCCACTCACCTCTGCAATCCTGACCCCAAGGAACTGATCAGAGAGTTCATGCTGGAGATCCAACGGCGAGCATCTCTAATCCGGACAAGAATTAGGGCAAAGTACATACCGACAGACCTGGACAAGCTCCCAAAGCAACAGCAGCGACTGATCAACGAGTGGTGTGACCAAGTGCCTGTACTGGGGTTCAACTCTGGGCGGTATGACCTGAACCTCATCAAGAAATACTTTGTCGATGAGCTGACTGACAGTACAGGTACAGTGAAAGTCGCCAAGAAGGCTAGTCAGACCATGTTCCTCAAAACACCTGAGCTACAGTTTCTCGATGTGCTGAACTACCTCAGCCCAGGAGTCTTGTACCAGGTATGGGTCAAAGCTTACAGGTGTACACAGCAGAAGAACTGGCTCCTGTATGAATGGTTTAACACACATGAGAAGCTCAACTATCCAGGGCTTCCTGACCACTCAGCATGGACATCTAAGCTCAAGGGTGGCTACCTCTTGACGCAAACAGAGTAGGAACAGTGTAACCAGACATTCAGCGAGCATGGAATGCGGACATTCGCCGACTGGCTGCGAAACTACAACAACCTGGACATCAGTCCATTCATCGAAGCCCTAGAGCGGATGCGGGATTTCTACACAGAATGAGAAATAGACATCCTCAAAGACGCGGTGTCTCTCCCAGGTGTGTCCCTGCAGTACCTCCTACGAGGAATCGCTCAGCACATACCGGATGTTAGCCTCTATTCACCGGACAAGGAAGCCTACGAGATGCTGAAGGGTGCTGTTGTTGGCGGTTCCAGCATCGTGTTCACCAGATACCATGAGGCCGGTGTGACTCAAATCCGCCAGAGTGAGCGTGTCTGCCAACGTCTACTCGGCTATGACGCAAATGCTCTGTACCTGTCAACAATGGCCAAAAAGATGCCATGTGGTAAGGCGAAAGTGCGCCATTGGTTCGGTGCCAGTGGGGTAGCTAGCTTTAAGGAGGCTCTCCTAGCAGACAGCTGGTTTGGGTTTGCTGAGGTGGATATAGAGGTCCCAAAGGCTATGTTGGCAAAGTTCGAGGAAATGCCTCCTCTCTTCTATAACCGCGAGATCCCAGTAGAGGCAATCTCGTCTGAGATGCTGGCATATCTAGGGCGAACAGGGAGGAAGCGGCCCACCACCCAGAAGCTTGTCGGTGCCCTCTCTGGCAAGAAGTGGCTGCTGTATGCCCCGCCCCTCAAGTGGTATATAACCCATGGCCTGGAGATCACCGCTGTATACAGCACCATAGACTCTGAGGCCAAGCGCCCATTCGACTGGTTCGTTATGGAGGCCCGCCGCTCGGGGGATGTAGATAAGAGCAAAGCGCTGTTGGCAAACTCCTCGGCAACAGTGTCTACGGCCTGAGATGTGAGCAGAGTACCAGGCTCATAAGCCCAACTGGCTAGCTTGCGACAAATGGTCTGTTGAAGCTCGAGTTCGAAGGCTCTCGTGGCATCTCTCTCTGCTTCAAATGCTACTACGTGTAGAGCGCAGCTGCAAATAAGTGCTCGGCTAAGGGAATAGCAGCAGAATGAGGTCTCTTGGCAGAGGTTCTACAGCGCCCTACATGGCGGGGTGGACAGAGCTAAAAACCAAGGACTATGCATGCGCAACCAGGGTATGGTGACGTATGCGCAGGAAAAACTCGGACTCTCCGCTTACTATGATAAGCGCCATGTGCTGCCAGATGGGGTCCATACCGAGCCCATCGAGTATCATGTTAGCACCCTAGTGGGTGGTAGCTGTGTGTCTTCAAGTACTAGCTGAAGCTCTTCTATGACAAATGGTCGCCTAGGCACTCCATGCTGGCGTGCCAAGTAGTACAGTGTAGGCCGCCCCTCCGCCTCCACATACCTGTCAAGCCTGTGAACATCTATCAACCAGTTAGGATCTGTTGTACAGCATCGACCACCTTCCAGCTCATCATGCTCATACAGGTACCGAACCAGAGCATCGGGTGGTAGGCACTCCTCTCCCTTGTTTGCCACTCTAGAGCTGTGACCAGCAGAGTGGCTGATAACCTCTACCGGCTTCTTCCCGATTAGCCTAGTAACCTCGGCATTGTATCTCTCCACCACAGCAGGCAGCCCTCTCACCCATACTCTAGAATGTTCACTTGGTGCGGCCATTTCCTGGGCGTATTGGTGTTGGAACAGTCTCTCTGCCGGTGTTCGATTACACCACTCAACGATAGCCTGGGCACGGTAATGCCATACCTCGCCTCGCCTAACTGCCACACCATGTTTCCGCATGAGGGCTGCAGTCTCCCCTCTGAACTCCTTACCTTCATCCACCTGCAACAATTCTGACCACTGGAGGGGATTTTCTGAAGCCTCGTAAACACCCTGGAATGTCTGGGCCACCTGGCCAGCTGACTTGTCTGTGAGCGGTACTGCCACATTGTACCTGCTGGCGACATCGACGATGGTGAGGGCATACTTGTAGGTCTTACGACCAACCGACTCATGTGGAAGGAATAGCACATCTGCCTGGTGAACTCTGTTTTGGACAGTTTCCTCGAAATGGGCATGCCTGATGTGCCGTAGACGAGGTCTGTATATCTGCCACATCGCCTGGCAGCTGAGCCACTGGCTAACTGTCTCCAATGTGAAGTTGTGGCCCTTGCGACGTGCAGCCTCAAGAAGTTGAGGGGGCTCACGGTAATATCCACCAGGCTGATAGTAGAGTTCCTCAAGAAAGGCCGTTGACAAACTCCCGGCTTTCATCACTGATGTCCACTCCTATCCTGTCACACACAGCCTGGGTGAGCTCTAAACAGATGAACAGATGGCCGTCATTCATTCGACCATCACTGAAGACCTCCTCAAACACCTCCGTACACTGGCGTCTAATCTCTACTGGATCCTCACTGAACAGTAGTTTATCGACCAACCCTCGGAAGTTAAGGGTCTTGACGAGGTCGTACAGAGACGCCATCCTTATATAGTATGGCTTAAATGTTCGGCAGCCCAGATGGCCACGAGCGCTATGGTAATGTACGGTAGCCAAGGGCCTGCGATTCCGAAGAACATACCTACTCCTGAGGCGATGGCTGGTATGGCTTCAGAAATCTTCTCCACCACATGGAGAGCATTGTTGGCGATCGTGCGGACCGTCTCGCCAGTCTTCTCTTGTGAACAGAGCGATCAGAGCCCCAACTGCTGTCAGCGGACCGATAGAACCTTTTACGTAAGTGCGATAGAATCCTTTCGCTATGTGTACTAGCTTGCGGGATTCAGATGCTCTCTCCGCTACATCAGCATACTCACCCGTGGTCTCTGCTACATCGTAGTCGTCTGCATCCTCCTCATCATAGTCCTCCTCATTGTCCTCGTCATCTATATCCTCGACTGGATCAGCCTCTGGTTCAAACATCGCTCTGGGGATCCGTCGCTGGGGCAGTTACATAGTAGCTTTAAACTGTAGTCTATAACATGGCCTCCGCAATCTTGAATGTGGGCGTGTTTGCCTTAGTGAACTGGGGACTCAGCTTCGCTGACAAGAAGGCGGCAGAGGTCGAGTGTGAGCATCATAACCAGGTGATGGAGAAACCGTCTAAGGAGAGGTTTGAGTACAACAAAACACTTGAGCCTACGCGCCAGATGGAGGCACGCCGACGACAACTCCGAGCTTAGGCCAACCAGAGCCTCAAAGACACAGATGAGTCTCAATGAGTACTACAAGGCTGTATCTGAGCCAACGCTCGACTATGAAGCATCGACAGGTCAGAGGACAGCAGAGCTTATAGTAGTGGTGGCAGCTGCAGTGGCGACGACAGGAGTCGTGCTCTATGCACGCTCAAGCTGAATACCTTAGCATAGCCAAAGTAAAGTACCGTCACACCTAATGAGCGAGTCCCAGCTATGAGGGTTCTGATGTTGAAGCTGAGCCGGTTGCCCTGATTAGGTTGGATGTCCCTGCCCCCGAGGTGGTGACGGCCCTCGAGTGCCGACTCGAGGTCGTCGCTTCCACTGGTTATGCACAGAAGTGCATATGACTTAGTTTTCTGTCTGTAGAGTTGGCAATCAGCCAGCTCGCGTACCTCACCAAGAACATTGGTCCCAGCAACCACAAGCTTGAAGTCGTCTAGCTTATCCACCTGCTGGATGGCTCCTCCCTTCTGAACCAGGACCGCAACAGTGACACAGGCCGATGCACCACGATGCAATGTCAGCTCTACCCATTGGTTAGCTGTGGCTTGGACCTGCTGGTGTTCTCGCTCCATATGCACGATCCGCTGTTTGGAACCCATTTGCTTCAGCTCCTGGTCATTCTCGTCATGCCAGACATGAAGTCTTGGAGCATTCATCGTCGCATCTGCGAGCTGTTCAGTGTACACCTGGAGGAACAGCCTATCCTGCATGGCAGCCGGATTCACATGTGTGTTCTCGAGGAGGGTTAAGAGTGGAACTGCCATGGGTTTCTCGACACCTGCCTGTAGTTCGAATTCCGTGAACCCCTCATTGCACCCCACAGTGTAGTACCACTTTCCCTTCGCATAGAAGTTTGGGCCACGAGCCAGCGGACCTAGAACTCTGTACTCATCGTTCACATATGTGGTGTCCATGGTGCTGTTGCTCTCCATGATCTCCCACCAGTTCAGAACCTGCGTGAGCTCTACCGTCTGTTCTATTGTGCTCTGAAGCTTGAACTCGAGTGTCATGCTCTTGATCTCGTGGATCTGTGCCGAGATTGCAAAGTCAATGTACTTCCCAGCAGCGGACAACTGGTTCTCATTGTGTATATTGGGTCGAATGACTATCAGGCAGTCCTTCCGAGGATCAGTGCGGTGCGATGTCGCAGGTTCAATGGCCCCCATCTGGATGTTGCACATACTGCAGCATGTTTGAGGTCTGGATATATAGGGGGGTTAAACGGCTGCCATGTTTGGTAAAGTTCTTCAGCAGATTGTCTATAGGCAGCAGGACAAGTCGGCATGACAGGCAGGATGACAGCCATTGCATGCACTGTCCCACTGTGACAGGGTCCGAGGACTGCTTCGTGACATCAATATTATCCACGAGCGAGCCAAGTTCACACCACCATCTGATGCGGAGATACTGGCCGCCATAGAGGAAGGAGCGCCAGCTCGTAGTACAAAAGAACTCCTGACTCGGATACTCTACCAGAAGTTTGACAGCAGCCGGGGCAAGACACCCGACATATCTCCTGTGGCCCAAACCAACAGTCTTGTTATTCTAGCTCTCCAAAGGGCAAGGGTCGACCCCAAAGATCTACTAACGGTCGGGAAGTGGGCTGCCGTATTTAGCCTCCATAGCCAGGAAGAGCGAGATATGCTGGATAGCCTCCAGTCTGGAGCAAATAACTACTTCAGGGAGGGGGTCAGTGCCGCTGTAGTGGAGAGCAATGACACCGGTCATGCACAAGGTACTCAGGAGGGTTTCACTGTTGGCTGCAAGGAGGCTGTTGAGCACATCTTCAACGAAGAAGGGCGCAGGAGATTGGCCTGTGATCTGGCAGCATTTAAGAAATTCCCAGATAACTACCAGGACTACCCCATCAAATCCACTCGCAAGTCAGATGCTAGTCGCGCATGGACAAAGTGGATCTTCTATGAGAAGTTCCAGAAGAAGAGAGCCCTAGACTCTGACCCTCAGTGGGTAGAGTTTAAGGGACAGGCTTCTGACGAAACTGACGAAGTTCCTCAAGCTTCTGACGAAGTTCCTCAAGCTTCTTTCGAAGGTCCTCAAGCATCTGACGAAGTAGCCGAGACCACGGACGAAGTTCCTCAGCCTTCTGATGAATGAAAAAAAAGTTGTGGCAGCTGCGACAGTCTGTCAGCGATGACGCGTAGAGCAGGCTAGTTTCCTGGCTGGATTGAGCTTGTAGGTGAAGGTCTGCACCTTTTCCAGAGATGGCTTGAAGTGTGACAGACCACTGTTTCCTTGTTGCTGAAGATGAGGCGGTACATCTCAGCCGCTCTCTGTACACCTATGATAAAGTCCCCTTTGGTCTCCTTGAGGGTTAGGCTGTCGTATATGGACTCGAGCAGGGCACGTCCACACTTGGAGCTGAAGTATAGCAACCGGGCATTGTGGTGGATGTCTGGTGAGATCTCGTTGGTGTACTTCTGAAAGAGGATGAAGACAGTTATCATTGTGTGCCGGATGCACCTGGTGATGTTGCTGAGGTAGGTGACTGTCTTCTGATCCATGGCAGGGTCATTGCTAACTAGAACAAGTGGTTCTGTCAGTCAGGCTGCCAGCAGCTTCTCCATCAGTGCTTGTAGGTTCTGCGTCTTGGTGATAGGTCCATTGTACCATAGGTCATTACTGTCAACCATCTCAGCGCCGGAGTCAGACACCAGAAGGATGTATTGAGAGTGTAGATGTTCGGCCAGGAGAGCCCGCAGCAAGATGTTTTTCCCATGTCCTGATGGGGCAATGATCAGCACTACCTGGACAGCATCGGCCGGCCTACTGTCGAATGGTATAGACATGCATGCGGAGGATGGTTAGCACTTGGTCGGCCGTAGCCTCGTCTATATCTGGGAGACTAAACGGCAGTACTTCCTGCACCAGCTCTTTGGCCTGCAGAGCGGGGAATCCTGCACCTCCAGTGGATACGAAGGATGCGATGGGGGCGTCAAGCATGACATCTCAGCAGCAGCTGAGAAGATAGCGTAGAGGTGTTGTCAGCACACACAGTGTCTAGCACATCCAGTATCTGTATGATACATGCACAGGAAGCCATGACTATCCTGTGGTCTTAAACGCCAAACCAAATAACCCTGACTTCTTCACCTCTGGTAGCCGGAGGCTGTCAATAGCACCTGCACCTGTTTGGCCATCGACAGTGATACTGTTCAGGCTGAGGGTGCCTATCTTGAGATTCTCTCCATCCTGGATGAATGAGTTCCGTGGTTTCATGAGATCCTTACCCAGGTCCTGTGCAAAGGACTCAGCCATAACCTTGATGGCTCCAGCCTCATCGACTCCAAGCGTACCTCGCATCGTCGCCCTCTCCTTGATGCCCATCCACTTGTATACAGTCTTGGCCTTGTTAATGGCTGATTGTCCTACCGTATCAGTGTTCCTGATGAGATCTCGGGCTGGGATGGTACCTCGGATCTCCCGCGGGTCTCCCTTCTCATCGAAGTCTAGGAAGGAGATAGGGGCAACAGTGTCCTCTGAACCGAGGCGTGCCTCGCTCAAGTGAGCAAGATTGCCTAGCTCTTTGCTTTCTAGGCCTGTGAGTGACAGAGTCATAGTCATATACAGACGGTTTAAACCTACTAGTCATACCCCCAGTGAAATTGGTTTGGCGTTTAAGACCACAGGATAGTCATGGCTTCCTGTGCATGTATCATACAGATACTGGATGTAATGTCTAGGTTGGACTACTGCAATAGTCTCTGTATTGGTATGGCAAAAGAAAACATCCACAAGCTCCAAACTATTCAGAATACAGCAGCACGAATAATCTCACGCCAGGCAAAAGATGCACACATCACTCCGATTCTCCATAAGCTTCACTGGTTGCCAATTGCTCAACGTATCCAATTTAAAATCCTCTGTCTAGCTTACCAGTGTGTCTCAGGAACTGCACCTACATACCTTTCTGCATTAGTCGAGCCATACCAACCAACCCGGTCACTTAGATCCCTAAACAAGCAAATGCTCAAAATCCCAAAATACAAAATGAATTCATACGGCTTTAGAACATTTTCTTTCTCGGCCGCCACTGAATGGAACAACCTCCCTATTCATCTAAAATTGTCAAAAAATCTTACAACATTCAAATCAAATCTTAAAACTCATCTCTTTAAACAAGCGTACCAGAATTTAAATTAATGTTTATATTATCATTTCATTGTCTTGCGCTACGAGCATGCTTGCGTGGAGTTTGGCGCGTTATAAATTCACTTATTATTATTATTATTAAATAGCTGGGCATAGGAGGACCACACAGTCGTCCAAGGGAATAGGTAGCAGTGCTCAGGGTACTGGCCCTCTCTGTAGGGGCACGCTTTGTGGGCAGTCCACCATTCCCAGGCATTGGCAATCCTCAGTCCATGTGCTCGACTATGGGCTACACACCGCCCTCTGGCACGCCATGCCTCATATGCTGCAGGGTATCGTGATCCATCTCTCACTATTCAGAGGGGTTAAACATAGGTGACGATGATCTCAGCCACTTCACTCGTTGAAGGACTACAAGAAGAAGACACCAGATGAGCTCGCTCAGCTACGTGTAGGTGCGTTGATGGCAGTGTTGAAGCCGAAGTGGACACCGGGGGAACTCCCCTTGCCTATCATGTTGTTATAGCCCCTGACTTGGAGGTCCTCGATGTTCATAATCATGTTGCTGAATCAACCGTGGGTGTGGCGAAATAGCAAAGTCAAGTTTGCGATGGGCCTTCTGCAACCCATGCTGGAACTTAGCAATAAGACTACTGGGGTCTGCCACGATGATCATATCCTCAACGAGGCTGATGAACATGGCCTGGACCTCTGCTCCACTGACACCATCTATGGAATGCCGCAGTTGGGTCTGTGCCACAAGGAGGCAGTAGCACAGTGCTTCCAGGGACTGGTTGATCCGAACGATCCCTGCTGGTGTGAGGCCTGAGTTGGTGTGTGGGACAAAGTACTTCCACACATCTGGATAGTCCTGCCGCAAGCCAGTGATGTGCATATTTTGCACCAGCCCTCCAGGGTCGGAGTCTAGATCGAACGAGAATGTCGCAGTCTTCCGAGGGCCTACTCATCAGGGGGTTCGATAGGGGAATCCTGAGTAGTGACGTCTCGGGTCACCGTACATAACCCCTAGACCGCTGTTGTCACCACCATGCCACCGATAGTCTGGGTGAGGGCTGAACTCTTTCTGTAGTCTGCTGGCCGCTGAGACGCTATGACTATTGGGCTGTGGGTCGAAGGCATTTGTATCAGGGAGGCTTGCACCCAGCTCATAGAGGATTCGTCGCACCGTGAAGTACACGTGGAATCTGAGACAGCTGGCGATGAGCACAGTTTCAGGAGTACCAGAATAGGAGTGAAGCAGGGTGGAACTTACTCCACATCCTGCTGTGGCACACCACATTGCAAAGTTCAGCTGCTGATTCCAGTATGAGAGGCTTGGAGCAGCAATCCAAGTATGAGCTTGCTTCGCATCCTTGATGGTGATGGGGCAGTTGGTCAGCGGTCGAGGAGAAGCTGGTTCTGATTCGGGACCATCCATCCACTGTGATGGAGAATGGTGTTAGCTCTGGTATATCATCCAGTAGACCTCTCAGGCCAGTCAATGGTGTACCCAGGAAGGGTGGTTGGCTCCGGATGACTGTCGTGAGGTTCAGTGGGAAGTTCTTAAAGCTGCCGTACAGGCAGCACACTATTTGTAGTGGTCTCGACTCCAGAGACCAGCGAGGTGACCTCGCCGTAACATCTCGTTTTTTAACTCGTCCATATCAACCCGCCCACTGGAGCATTTGAGGTATTGCTGTCACACTTTAGGTTTCTCTGTGCGGTACAGGGCTTGGACCTTCAATATATGGTGGTACTCTTCATCGGTGACCTGGCCATCCTCGAGAGCTTTGCTTGACAGACTCGTTGATAGCCTGTAGCATACTCTGTGCCAGTGTCACGTACTTAGCATGCTTCTCCAGCCTCCTTGTGATCTGCCGCTGCCCAACCCCTAAGCCTGTGGCCAAGACAGTGGTGCCTAGTGTTACGCCACCCAGCGGGATGGCGACGATGGCCCCCACCCCTGTAGTGAGAGTGGCCACAGCTGCCACCCCAGCACTGGCTCCGATCACACCCGCAGCAGTGGTTGTACGCGCGAGGACGTTGTAGGCTGTCTTATATCACTTGCGTGTTCTGCTGTACTTTTCTGCCTCATGGCCGAGATTCTGTTTGATGGTATCTATCTGCTGGAGTCGCCAGCCATGGATGGTACCCGCCCTCATCAGCCATCAGGGAGGGGTGTCTTTCTAGTTGCTTCTGCCACTCTGATTTTGACATAGTATACCTGGAGATTAAACCTGCATCATCTGCAGAATCTGCTCATGAGTCCTAGAAGGGTACATTTTGGAGAGCCTGGCGAACTGTGCCAGCTTGCTGGTTTCGAGACCGACGTCTCTTAGCCAGAGGTCATCCAGCACTATGTCGGTTGCCAGTGGCTTTCTGAGAACTGACATCTGGAACTTCACCATCTGACCAAGATAGTAGGTCCGCCGCTGGATGGCTTTCTTGGTCTTACAGTTCTGCGCCATCTCCTCTTTCCACTGTATGACATCTGGCTCATCCTCGTCTGTGAAGACACCTGGCTCATCATTGTATGTGAAGACATCTGGCTCATTGTCTCGCATACTCTCTGGCTCATCCTCGTCCACGGGTCTATGCTGCATCGTCCGCGGTCTCCGCTACATCTGGCTCATCATCGTATGTGAAGACATCATCCCGCTTACTCTCCTCCAGGGGGGGGGGGGGCCTGCCAGTATCGAGACCCTTCACTGTTCCTTCGCCTCCTTGCAAGGCTCGCATTCTGTTGATACCAGCTCTCCCCACTGTAGTCGCTCACCTTCGTGTTGCAGTGCAAGCATCTGTTCGTTTAAGGCCTTTATCTGTGCAGGGGTTATGAAGGGGCAACCATGT
>CM067370.1:183481998-183643610 GCA_034401795.1 Chaetoderma sp. LZ-2023a | reverse complement strand
CGCATGACACGTGTGTTGAAGCCGAAGTGGACACCGGGGGAACTCCCCTTGACTATCATGTTGTTATAGCCCCTGACTTGGAGGTCCTCGATGTTCATAATCATGTTGCTGAATCAACCGTGGGTGTGGCGAAATAGCAAAGTCAAGTTTGCGATGGGCCTTCTGCAACCCATGCTGGAACTTAGCAATAAGACTACTGGGGTCTGCCACGATGATCATATCCTCAACGAGGCTGATGAACATGGCCTGGACCTCTGCTCCACTGACACCATCTATGGAATGCCGCAGTTGGGTCTGTGCCACAAGGAGGCAGTAGCACAGTGCTTCCAGGGACTGGTTGATCCGAACGATCCCTGCTGGTGTGAGGCCTGAGTTGGTGTGTGGGACAAAGTACTTCCACACATCTGGATAGTCCTGCCGCAAGCCAGTGATGTGCATATTTTGCACCAGCCCTCCAGGGTCGGAGTCTAGATCGAACGAGAATGTCGCAGTCTTCCGACGGCCTACTCATCAGGGAGGTCGATAGGGGAATCCTGAGTAGTGACGTCTCGGGTCACCGTACATAACCCCTAGACCGCTGTTGTCACCACCATGCCACCGATAGTCTGGGTGAGGGCTGAACTCTTTCTGTAGTCTGCTGGCCGCTGAGACGCTATGACTATTGGGCTGTGGGTCGAAGGCATTTGTATCAGGGAGGCTTGCACCCAGCTCATGGAGGATTCGTCGCACCGTGAAGTACACGTGGAATCTGAGACAGCTGGCGATGAGCACAGTTTCAGGAGTACCAGAATAGGAGTGAATCAGGGTGGAACTTACTCCACATCCTGCTGTGGCACACCACATTGCAAAGTTCAGCTGCTGATTCCAGTATGAGAGGCTTGGAGCAGCAATCCAAGTATGAGCTTGCTTCGCATCCTTGATGGTGATGGGGCAGTTGGTCAGCTGTTGAGGAGAAGCTGGTTCTGATTCGGGACCATCCATCCACTGTGATGGAGAATGGTGTTAGCTCTGGTATATCATCCAGTAGACCTCTCAGGCCAGTCAATGGTGTACCCAGGAAGGGTGGTTGGCTCCGGATGACTGTCGTGAGGTTCAGTGGGAAGTTCTTAAAGCTGCCGTACAGGTAGCACACTATTTGTAGTGGTCTCGACTCCAGAGACCAGCGAGGTGACCTCGCCGTAACATCTCGTTTTTTAACTCGTCCATATCAACCCGCCCACTGGAGCATTTGAGGTATTGCTGTCACACTTTAGGTTTCTCTGTGTGGTACAGGGCTTGGACCTTCAATATATGGTGGTACTCTTCATCGGTGACCTGGCCATCCTCGAGAGCTTTGCTTGACAGACTCGTTGATAGCCTGTAGCATACTCTGTGCCAGTGTCACGTACTTAGCATGCTTCTCCAGCCTCCTTGTCATCTGCCGCTGCCCAACCCCTAAGCCTGTGGCCAAGACAGTGGTGCCTAGTGTTACGCCACCCAGCGGGATGGCGACGATGGCCCCCACCCCTGTAGTGAGAGTGGCCACAGCTGCCACCCCAGCACTGGCTCCAATCACACCCGCAGCAGTGGTTGTACGCGCGAGGACGTTGTAGGCTGTCTTATATCACCTGCGTGTTCTGCTGTACATTTCTGCCTCATGGCCGAGATTCTGTTTGATGGTATCTATCTGCTGGAGTCGCCAGCCATGGATGGTACCGTCCTCATCAGCCATCAGGGAGGGGTGTCTTTCTAGTTGCTTCTGCCACTCTGATTTTGACATAGTATACCTGGAGATTAAACCTGCATCATCTGCAGAATCTGCTCATGAGTCCTAGAAGGGTACATTTTGGAGAGCCTGGCGAACTGTGCCAGCTTGCTGGTTTCGAGACCGACGTCTCTTAGCCAGAGGTCATCCAGCACTATGTCGGTTGCCAGTGGCTTTCTGAGAACTGACATCTGGAACTTCACCATCTGACCAAGATAGTAGGTCCGCCGCTGGATGGCTTTCTTGGTCTTACAGTTCTGCACCATCTCCTCTTTCCACTGTATGACATCTGGCTCATCTTCGTCTGTGAAGACACCTGGCTCATCATTGTATGTGAAGACATCTGGCTCATTGTCTCGCATACTCTCTGGCTCATCCTCGTCCACGGTCTCTGCTGCATCGTCCGCGGTCTCCGCTACATCTGGCTCATCATCGTATGTGAAGACATCATCCCGCTTACTCTCCTCCAGGGGGGGGCCTGCCAGTATCGAGACCCTTCACTGTTCCTTCGCCTCCTTGCAAGGCTCGCATTCTGTTGATACCAGCTCTCCCACTGTAGTCGCTCACCTTCGTGTTGCAGTGCAAGCATCTGTTCGTTTAAGGCCTTTATCTGTGCAGGGGTTATGAAGGGGCAACCATGTAGCAGGCTCTTTATCATCTCGGTAAAGGTCAGATATTCCTGGTGTGATATCATGTTGTCGTCAGGTCAATGAGTAATAAGAGTGTAATCTCTAAATGGGCATCCAATATCCCATCCGTGCTGGCATATATGTTAATAGAGGGGCTGTCAAACAGGTGATTTACAAGGGTGAACAGGCTAAGACGGATAGCTTTCCATAGGTTGCTGTTGGCACCTGGGAAATACTCTATCACGTCCTGGCCGACTTCTACCAGTGAGCTACTGTGTGCACTGCCCAGAGGTTGATGTAGCACAACGGCGTGTATGTATGTTGTGCCCCGCTGGGGCACCTCAAAGAGGACCCATTCTACATGGTACTATGCCACCCATCTCCCCTCTAGAGAGGGTAAGATTACATTCTCACCACCGGAGAGCAGCAGTCGGACAATCGGCATGGTTATATGTCTTGTTTAAACCCCCTCCTATAGCATGCTATGGAACCCATATTTGCTCACTCGACTGGTCTTGCTGACTTGGCAGATGTGTACGCAGAGGATGCTGCCAAGGTAGAAGAGAGCGATAACAAGTCATTCGCCCTACAGTACGAGGCAAGCTCAAAGGCATTCTCCCTCCAACCCATTGGTGGTGATGGGGTGGAGCTGCTCACAGACCTCAAGGATGTGACGAAGGAGCGCCTGGGTCGCTACATAGATGGCCACAAGATCGTGTTTCTGTACGATTTCCCGAAGAGGAAGTACATCCTCGATCCGTTGATTGAGCTCTCGGATACAGAGGTGGCAGACATCAACACCCTAAGTAACGACCTCAGCTTTCATCTGGTCAAAACCTATTCGGGCGGTGTGCCCCCCCCCCCACCCCCCGATGGCCCATGATGGCCTGCTATTGACCATGGCAAAAAACCTGCAGTTCATAATTGAGAAGGATGAAGTGTGGTACTGCGCTGGAGCTGGGGGTTACTGGCAAACATGGTTACTCCCCTCTCCACTGTTGTGAAAAAGGATGGGACAGTTCGAAAGCTCTACAATCTGTGATCATCCTTCCTCACCTACATAGGTGAAGGTGTCTCCCTGACGAGGTTGGGTCACTGGATTGGGGTTACGGGTGGAAAGCTCCTGCTGCATCGTCCATTCGATGGACCAGAAGAAGCTGTTAACCTCCAGGAGGGCACCCTGCGGGTAGATGGTGTGTCACATGTCTCCAAAGTCAAGGGTGCTATTGAACTGCTTCAGCGAGTCGGTCTCAATAGCCCGCAAACGACTCATATAGTCCTAGAGCTACGTTTCTTAGCCGGTGCCAGAGTGAAGCAGCTAGCCCCTGCCCCTGAGGGGATGAAGATCACTATCGATCCAGATGGAACAGGGCTCGATCTGGCACAGATATTTCTCGAGGGGTTCACTCTGTTCAGTTTAACTCTTCATATATAGCCATGATTCTCATCATACTGCTCGTGCTGGCAGTTACAGCAGTGGGACAGGGCGCTGAGACTGCCATGATATTGGATGCCAAGTGAGCCCACTTCTGGGATGACCCCCCCCCCCCCCCCAGTACAATCCTTGGGTCGACCCCTTGCGGAGAAACATTTACGACCGCTTTCTCCCACATGAAGAGATCGAGTGTGTCTGCCATTTCTATGGGGTGGAGAGGGTAGGCCGTGGTTGTCTGCTGGCGACCCCTGCTCAGCACCAGATTCTCTGCGTAACACGTGAACATGCCAGAGTCTGCCGTGGTTCACATGCTAATCACTTTAGCCTCCTCCCAGGTGAGCGTTGTCAAGGTAGATGGAAGCCCCTATGGGTGGTCCCATCATGCAGATGCGACTCTGGCAGAGACTACGTGTTTGTCTGAGCCTACACAGAATGGAGAGAGAGAGAGAGAGAGAGAGAGGGAGAGAGAGAGAGAGAGAGAGAGAGAGAGAGAGAGAGAGAAAGGCCGGCCCTGTGGTTGATGGCGATCAGTGGTGTATATCACTGTGGAGGCTTGTCTCTAAATGGGCGTTCAGACCCTGGTAGTAGTAGTGTGATGCTACCTCCCTGGCAGCCGTTTGGCGATCCGTGGTGGCCCCCGCAACCTATGCCCCAGGGATTGAGAGGGCGGTGGCATCATTTGCCTAGTAGTGGTGTCGGAATTAAAATGATACAACCTTCCTTAACTGGCCGCCGTTCGGCGATCCGTGGCCCGCACCGCCCTCTCAATCCCTGGAGCCTCCATCTAGAGGCATACCAACCACCTGTCTCAACAACCCTTGGCCTCCATTTAGAGGCATACACCAACCACATGTCTCACCAACCTATGCCCCATGGATTTAGAGGGCGGTGGGGGCCACGGATCGCCGAACGGCGGCCAGTTGAGGGAGGTGGTATCATTTTAATTCCGACACTACTACTGAACCAAATCGCACCAGTAGTTTCCTAAATAGGCAAGACAAAGGCCTAAATTCTTAATGTGATCTGATCCCATGAACGTCTGAAAATCATAGTTTACGGCAGCAACATTTGTTGTGTTGATATCTGAGCTAAATCGGATCCGTCGTGTTTTTAGACACAGCTCTGCTTACAAGCACACATGCACTCACGCACTGGCGCACGCACTGACTCACGCACGGATGCCCACACATACACACACGCTTAGAAGAAATAGGCTAATTTGACACCACTTGGCATTTGACACCAATATGACAGTTGAGACTGGTTCTATTCACGAGATCTGACTACCGAACCTATATAGATGGGATACTATTATTGATAAAGATTATAGGAAATACAACGGTATAAGGGAAGTAACTCGGTTATAGTTACGATTATAATTTTACCCAAGAACGGTAACTTATATCTATAATTGATGAATATAATAATATAGGTATGCTGACATGAGATGCAGTTTAGCCTTTTCTCTGACACGATCCAGCTCACGGTACTGTGATGGTACAAGACGTCCACAATATATTAATTAAATGACAGGGAAGCTGGACTATTATTCCGAACAGTAAGGCCGCGTTCTCACTAGAGACTTAATCAGGAATAACGCCATACTATGGCGTTATTCCTGATTAAGTCTCTAGTGAGAACACGGCCTAAATCACACTCATAGACACGCATAGGCCAGACACCACCAGACATTTTTTTACGCAATATTGACATGTAGGCCTATATGAGTTTAATAGAACTGGTGGAGCGGGGGTGGGGGTGAGTGGTGGGTGGGTGGGTAGGTGGGTGGGGTGTGGTGGGGGTGGGATGGTGGTGTGCGTGCGTGAGTGCGTGCGTGTGTGTGTGGCGGGTGGGGGGGGGGGGGGTGGGGGTGGGGGGGGGGTGAGGTGGTTAAGGCACACAATCAAACCAGAATGTTTGGAAATAAAATTGTTTACGCTATAAACTTTTAGAGGCGTAACTTGATTTAAAGACTTCCCCAAAAATGATTTATTTCGTTTCATTCCATTATGAAACACTATTTAAGCCTCTAAACGGATACAATTTTAACAATTTTATGTGTGAGCATCTGGTGTGAATTCGGGCCTTTAATAAAGCTATTATCATTACCTAGTTTTAGATTTATATCCAGTTCCAAGACCCCTGCTTTAACGCACATGCGTTTCAGCGCCGTGACTTGCAACTGCAATGGTTACCGAATTAATAATAATAATAATAATAATAATAATAATAACGGACCTTTCCAGAGTAATGACGACATATGGCGTCATGATCAGCTAAGCGGCGTGAAGGATGACGTGATATCCATTACGTCATAAATGATTCTATACTGCCAGTATTTAACTCTTAATAGGCTTGCTAAGTGATGGCGTATTTTCGGGTTAACCTCGATTGTTAAATACACAAAACAATGTTTCTGTTTAACAACAAATGATGACGTCGTAAACACGCGCTTATGATGTAATAAAGCAAAATATATACTTCTGGGTTGCGCTCTACGCGCAAGGACGTCATGCTTAACACGCCCTTAGTCCGACACGTACAAATTGTATGTCTACTATTTAATAAACATGCTGTTGAATATTTTGAAACTAATTTGACTGGGCGCTGTTGCTGCCTTGGGCAGCAACAGCACCCAGTCAAATTAGTTTCAAAATATTCAACAGCTTACCAGTGTAGTTTTTTGGAAATTGATAGTCAGGGTGTTCAGAGATCGATCGATCCCAACACGCTCGACGTGTGGGCGGAGCTTAGCTAGAGATGGGCGGGGCATAGCTAAAATGGAAGGGTCCATAGGCAGCAATTAACAGCCCTCGGTGAAATTAGTTAGAAAATGATGACCCGCTTACGTGTAAAGATATCTTGAACTTTTGATTCTGGGAATTCAGGTTTCAAAGTTTCAAATCATTTTCAACACACGTAATACGTGGGCGAGCTTGACTAAAAAAGGGCGTGGCATAGCTAGAAATGGACCCCTATATATCAGGATAATTTAGTTCGACATTGGGCAAATTTAGTTACCTCGTGATATAACAACCTGTCCTAAATAGTTTTGTGTTTTTATTAGGCATAAAACACAATATAAAAATCCATATGGGTCGAAAATATTAAAGCAATATGACCTGGTAATGGCCCAGGGCCCATGCTCCCGAAGCTATCGTTAGGATAGCGATATCGTTACTCCAATAGCATAACATGAGTGTAATACTGTCGCTATCCTAACGATAGCTTCGGGAACATGGGCCCAGTACCGGCCCAGTAACATTCCTGTCAAGGGTATAACGCGGAGTATAGTGTATCGATATACTGTATGCCATATGCTTGGGAGAAGTACTTAGGTGGGTGGCCTGGCCTGACCTGTGTGTGCTGGTGTGGGGGTGTTGGTGGTGGGGTTGGGTGGTGGAGGGGTGGGTGGGAGCGGTGAAGGGTGGGAGGGTGTCAGGAGATATGGGGGGGGGGTGAGGGGTTTGGGTGGTGGCGGTGTTGTTGTGACGCATTAGTAATAGTGACGGTGAAAACTGGCGTCAAACTGGTGAATATTTTGAAATAAATTTGACTGGAAACTGTTACTGCACAATGCAAAATATTCATGATATCCCCGTAATTAAAGAATTATTCACCGTTTTCCTATTTCCTCAGTAAAACCCTCGTAAAATTCTGGAATTATTCTCGAATAATATATCTAAACATATAGAAGTCGTTTGGGCCTACTCAGATAACATCAATGGCCATTTCCAGAATAATGACGTCTCGTGATATATTTGTTCTTGTGAGGACCGTTCTAAAATCAGGCAAATAAAGATTGTTTTACGGTGACGTGATCTCAGACAAATCTATGAGACAGTAAAACAATTAAGCGGTTATCAGATTCCAGACGCTCACTGCGGCTCACAATAGAGGTCGTCAACGAGGGAATGGGGTGGAGAGGGTGGGGTGTTGGAGTGGAATACCATGTAGCCGAAACCACAATAATGAGCTTACTCTATATATGTGTCCATCTTCCCGGATTTCGTCATACTGGCTTTGTAGATGTCGCTTCGATTTATAGAGTAGAAGCAGCTTGAAGTGTTCATGATCCAACAACGCCACGACCATACCTACAATATATGAGCCACGTGACATGTGTGTTATTCCATGTGTTTCTTAACCGCTCTTAGGTCAACTTAATCATTTAATGGTCAATCTGGCAAACATGGCATCTACAATACTCTTGAGGAATGCCCTTCACAACGGACCAGTTTCTTCATCAATCATATGACGTCATATGGCGACATAATCAATTGTATGACGTGTAGGATGCCATTGTAATCAATTACATCATGAATGATGTATATAAGTTCGTTACGGACTCTTAATGGAACATACCAGTTTATCCATCAATCATATGACGTCATAATCAACTATGTGATGTGTAGGATGACGTCATAATCAATTACGACATGAATGGCGTAGATAAGTTCGTCACGAACACTGAATCGACGACGGACTAAGCGCTGTTGTACGAATGTCTTTACTATTTAATAAACATGCTGTTGAATATTTTAAAACTAATTTGACTAGGCGATGTTGCTGCAATAGGCGGTTGGCCAAATTGACAACCCACCCACTGACCTTCGCAGGTAAATGCCACGTCTCATAACCGACATTAGAAACACCAATCACTCATACACCTGTCACCTTTAGCATGCATCAGCATAGCCAACGAGCAGAAATATAGACAGCCTTGCTACAAGATGTGAAGGTATTTAATGTAGATTCAGATTCAGATTTATTTATTACTTCCAGATCATACATGTGATACATGGGGTATAAACATTATACAAGTTATATAGTGGCAAGACAGTTTATATATTATTTACATATCTCTGTAGATTAACTGCTAACATTAAAACAAATAATCTAGATTTACTACAGTAATGTGATTGCTTCTTTTCAGGCAAGCTATTTTCATATTAACCATGTTTTCGTTCACAATTTGATTTTGTTTTCAGGTATTGTCTTTACGGATTATGTTTGTTGGCTGTGTTTGTGCGACAGTTTCATTTTTTTTGGAAATGCTTAATAATCGCATTTATTAGTCGGTAAACATTATGTAGTAGTTTTTTGTTATTGCTAGCGAATAACTGGGAAAATTAAAAATAATTTGGTCCTTATGGTAGTATTTAGGTAGTGTTTTTAATCTGCAAATAAAAATGTAATGAAACTCATCTCCAATTTCGTTTTTGTCACAAATACTGCATTTCCTTTCTTCTCTTAGTATTCCTTCCCACCTTCCCCTTTCTATTGGTAATGAATGGTTACTGATCCTATACCTAGTGACCAATATTCCATTCCTACCACTAAGTATAAGAAGGTATGGTTCCGTTTCCCAGTTAGTCTTAAAAGAATTATAGATCGTACCCTTCCACGATTCCGGCATTTGGGCGAGCCACGTTTGCATAAACTGGTCCTCTATGTTTCCAGTAATTGCAGCTTGGGTGATTTTGGTGCTATGGATCGTTTGTGTGTTTCAAAGGTACATGTGCCCTCTATTATCTAGAATGGTTTTAATGCGTGTTAGTCATTTGTATGGTTTTCTGAATTCAATAAAAGCTTTTAACATGTAATTATATATTTTGCTTTCCTGATCTAAGCCTTATCCAGTATATTATCATGCGCTTTTCTATTAATACCTGTATTGCCAGTTCCTCTAGTTCCCCATATGTCAGGTATTTAGATGTCATTCGCTTAATTTTTAAAATGTGTCTTAGAAATTCTAGATGTGCTTTTTCGATTAAATTACATTTTTCGATTCCAATAATTTCACAGCCATAGAGGAGGATCTGTTCTATCATTTGGTGGTAGAGTTTTATTTGACAATCTATAGGTAGATCTAATTGTTTAGCTCGTTGATGTAAAGCGAACGTTGCTTTTCGACCCTGTTCAAATAAGCTTTTTCTTGCTAAAAGTAGGCGTCCATTGTATGAAAATTGTATACCTGGTTATATACAATTTCTAATGTATGTCGTAGCATTTAGATAGAATGAAAGTTTGTTACAGTATACGTTAGTATTACCAAAGACCATCATTTTTGTTTTGTCTACATTTACTTGTAGTTTCCACAATTTGCAATGATGTTCAAATGCATTTAATACCGGCTGGAGGTCAGTTGCGTTTTCCGCTAACATAATTGTATCGTCGGCATAGAGGAGTATTAAAAGTCTAAGTAAGGTGTCTAGCTCATCTTATGTTTTGCCTAGTTCTATGGATTTACAGTTTTGCTTGCTAAGGAAATTTTCGAGGCCATTTAAGTATATGGAGAAGAATACTAGAGAGAGGTTCTCGCCTTGACGTACTCCCCATTTGCAAGTAAAGGCATCCGAGAATTTGTTGTTTAACTTGATTATTGATTTTATGCCATTTTACATGCTCTGTATAACTTTAAATACATTACCATTTATGTTATGCTGTAGCAGATTTGTCCAGAGGTCATTATGCCATATTCAGTCAAAGGCTTGTCAAAATCTACGAAACAGCAGAATAGTATCTTTCTTTTATTTTAAAATAATTCTACTAGTGCGGACAGTGTGAATATATGGTCTATTGTCGAATATCTTCTCCTAAAGCGTGTTTGATTTTCGGATAATTTATTAGTATTTTCTAGTAATTCATTAATACGGTTGCTTAGTATTGATGTAAAAAGCTTTCCTAAACAGCTGAGTAGTGTGATTGGTCTGTAGTTTGTGAGATAATTTGAGTCACCTTTTCGTTTATAAATCGGTATTATAATACCCTCAGTCCGAGTATCGGGAACGTTTGCTGAATCAAGTATTTTATTAAATAGTTGTTTATATATGCTGATCATAATGCGTTCTGTGGACTTGATATACTCATTTATTATGTCATCTGATCCAGCAGCATTATTATTTTTAAACGCTGTATGGCTTTTGATATTTCTTCATTCGTTATAGGTCTGTTTAATATATCATCTTCTTTTTGCGTCTCTAGCTGCAGTTGTTCGTTGCCAGCTTCATTATCGCCTTCTTTTTCATTCAGCGATCTAAAAATGTATACATATTCTCAAGACTTACTGGATACGGGACACGGGACACGGGTTAATTTCCAGTAGTCCCTAGGTTTACTACTGCTCACGATTCGATTTTTCGAATGGTGTTTTTGCCGGTATTTGGTCGTTGAACGTTTTATTGTTTGTTTGTAGATTCTACTTGTCCGTAGCATTTCCTTCCTGTTTGCTTCTGTTCTATGAAGCTTAAATTGAAATCTCGCATTATGGAATTCTTTTCTGGTTACTCTGCAGTTGCAATGGAACCATGGGCGTTGAATTTTGTTTTTACTTTGAACTTTATTTGTATAAATCTTTCCAAAGACTTCCTTTGCCGTTCCGTAGAACACGTGTGAGATCGCGATTGTGATTTCGTTTATTGTTTGCTTGTCTAGTGTTAGTTCTAATAACATACTTATAACAGTTAGAATTTCGTGATTCGCTATTTTCAGTATAAAGTCATTTCTTTTATCTTGCTTATTTTTAAAATACTGGTTCATTTACGTCGTTCGCATCCTGGGAGGCATGGCTCTGCTGGTGACTGATTGGTTGTTTTAATTGTACTGACAGTTTTAATGCAGGGTGTATGTCCGACAGGATAGGGCAAAAATCGAGTACCTCAAAATTTGATATGTGCGCTAAAATGTTTTGAGTAGATATGACATAATCAATTACACTGCCATGTTGGCTTGTTATTTTGCCTACGGTGGAATCGGTGCCAATTCTACCGTTAAGGATATACATGTTTTTAAATTTACAAAATTCAACCAGTCTTCGGCCGTATGTGTTAGGCTGGTTTTTGTCTTGGGATACTCGTTTGGTGGGAGGGGGTTGGGGGTGTGGTGTTGGATGTCAAATTCCGAGATGGTTATGACATCACCTATATCACTTTCTGCGAAGGCGAGTAAGGCATCGTATGTACTTAAGAAATCATTTAGTTGATCAGTTTTTGCATTTAAGTCGCCCATTAAAATTAAGAATTTGGATTTTGCTGCTAATGCGATAATATCTCTCTATTTTATCAAAGGTTTCTAACGTTGAATATTCAGAAGTTACGGGCGGTGTATATATCATACCCAATATGATGTCTTGTTCTAGATTCGTTATTGTTTCAGATAGAGATAGCCAGATGACGTAATCGCAATCAGAATGTATCTGCTCTGTAAACATTGATATTTTTCTATTGACCAATATTGCAATACCACCAGATCTAGTACGAGCATTTTTTCGATTTTTACGATTATTTTATAATTTTCCATATCGGTAGGGTCCGTATCGTCGAATTTTGTTTTTCCTATTCCCAATACATCAAACTATCGCACAAACATGTCCATTTCCGGGTATTTAATTTTTCTTCGTAGGCCACCTACATTTAAGACACCTGTAGTTATCTCTGCAGTGTTCGAAGAGTACCTGATCCCTTTCCTCGAAACTGTCAATGATTCATATATTTGGCCAAGATGCAAGGGATATTACTGATAAAGCATGTATGTTGTCGTTGCCGTGTATACGGGAAGGCAATTATTCTGGAACAGTACAATACTTTTGTGAAGGAGCGGCTCACCAATCAAATAAAGTCACTGGATGATTCCATAAAGGAAAGATCTGTTTCGTATTTTCACTAAACCAAAACACGCCAAAAACACAGTAGCGACGCATTGAATTGTGGGAGAGATAACGTGACAGAAAGCTGTTTGTTAGACCATATGCTGCATGTCATGTTCGCGACGACAATCTTGGAAGTTCCTCTTCCTTTTCTTTTATTGAAATATTGTCACCGTCGTATAAGAGTGTGGACATAGTGAAGTCGATCTGTGCCAAATGTCATGTTTTAAACCGCCCCACCCACCGACCCCATCTGTTGCAAGACCACTCACACCCTTTGTCCCCATAGAGAACATTAGCAAGGTGAAGCACAATTAACGTCCTAAAATGTTTGAGTGAACGTTAAAAACCACTTCCACGCGCACTGACAAAATTGCCTTAATTTAAGGAACACGTTGTTAGTACAAGATCACGTTAACCTCAAGTTAGTGTGACATAAAAAAATACAACATTTCTATCTTTAGTAGGTACTTCATGACAGAACCGACAAGTCGAAATTACATTACGTGCCATCTATCCATATAATGGGCATGGAGGCTAAGTCATGACTTGAAATCGAACTTGATGACTGCTTTAGATGTCGAAATCGAATCGACTGTAAAAATTATCATTGGCTCCTTAAATTTATAATCGATTATACAGTTGTAAAATAATAGGGCCTGTGCCTACAGTGCTGATTCAAAGTAATCCGTATTTATAGAAATCCAGATTGTTTCATTTTCCAAGCAAAAACATAATATGATAAATAATTAACACTTCTTGTGTCAACAGCGCCCTAAGCGCTCAAAATACTACTCATATCATTTAACACTTTGATGGTCAAGATTTTACAAAAAACCCATTGAATGTTTTGCTCAATAATGTTCATTTACAAACAAAGAGAAGAATAGATTAGTAGATTTAACTGTGGAATTTACAAAAAAATCTTTCTGTTGTCTTGCAAATGGATAATTGTTGTGAACACTACAAAGACAGTCTTGATCATAAGAGTTTTAATACTCAATTAAATGCCAATTCTGCTTTAGTCAGTGTCCATTTGGAGGCCAAGAGAAGAATATATTTGAATATTTACCACTGGAATGACTGGCTCCGTAACCGAGCCAGTCATCCCAGTGATAAATTTTCAAAAATAATTTTATTTACCCCTGCGAATGGACATTTCTCAAGACCACTGCGGAACAAGTTGTACCAAGTTGGCACACGAGGGGTTAAATTAAATTAATTAGATTTTGGAAATAGATCCGTAAATTCTCTGAATCTCAATTTCCAGAAAGCTATACAGGTAAGCTGTTGAATATTTTGAAACGAATTTGACTGTCAAATTAGTTTCAAAATATTCAACAGAATGCTTATTAAATAGTAAAGACATGCACGTCGTACAGCAAAGTTTAGTCCGTCATCAATTAAGCGTTCGTGACGAACTTAGCTGCGTCATTCATGGAATATTTGATTATGATGTCATCCTACTCGTCGCGTAGTTGATCTATGACGTCATATGATTGATAGATAAACAGGAATCCCCTATTGTGCAATTGGCATTTTTCTAACTTTGGCACTGATAGAAGATCGCGCCTCTAGAGAAAATGTGCTTCAAATATTGTTAAATGCTACAAGTGAAGTTCTCATAAGATAAGAAGGAAACTGTGTTTAGTTGTTTAAATTCCTATGGCTTGTACAAGATTTTCGAAATTTCGAGTGATGTGACTGTAGATAGCCCGTCACACGTCATTTATTTGCAGGATTAACGGAGGAGCCAGGTTTCTCAGTCAATCATATGACGTCATAATCAACTACGTGACGTGTATGATGGCGTCATATACAATCACGTCATGAATGGCCGTAGCTTTAAGTTCGTCACTACCGCTTATTTGATGACGAACTAAGCGTTGTTGTACGAATTGTATGCCTTTACTATTTAATCAAAATTCTCATGAATATTTTGAAACTAATTTGACTGGACCCTATCAAATTAGTTTCAAAATATTCAACAGCTTACGTGTATAGCTTTCTGGAAATTGATAGTCAGGGAGTTCAGGGATCGATCGATCCCAACACGGATAAAGTGTGGATGGAGCTTAGCTAGAGATTGGCGGGGCATGGCTAGAAACTGGATTCTTCCATTGTTACGCAGCCAGATAACTCATGCTGCTGGCCACGAAGTGAGTTGCTTATGCGACTGGTTCCTATGGAGTCTACCATGGTAACGCTAGTTACTGGACGCGTATTGGATCGTTATAATCAAGTAATCAGTGTTATCGGTTTATGGGTTACATGTTGCCAAATTCTCGTTGACATACCTCTAAGCAATATTTTCCCAGATAACTCAGCGTTATTTTGATAGTGATGCCAGCCATCAAGTGACGTAATCGATTATGGCGTCAGAAACTGAAGGGGCAGATCGGATGTCTCAATACCAGCTTGAAGAAAACAGGAAACACTTACTATTAACAACTCGAATCACTCTCCATGGAAGTAGAAAGCTTAAGATGAAGGCCACGTCCTGTATGGGCAGGGTGGTGATGCCTTCCAGGAACACAAGATCGACAATGAACGATATGGTAACAATACACGCGTCGAAAACCTACGGAGAAGACACACGGATATACAGAACAACAATGGGTGTATCAACTTTTAGCTATGCGCAGCCCATTTCTAGCTAAGTTCCGTATACGCTTTGTCCGTATTGGGGGCAATCGAACCCTGGATTCCTAGATTCCCAATATCGAGGTAACTATATACATGTAAGCTGTTGAATATTTTGAAACTAATTTGACTGGGTGCTGTTGCTGACTATGGCAAAATATTCAACAGAATGGTTATTAAATGGTAAATTCATCAAAGACATACAATTCGTCCACTTTCCCGACTATTCCTGTTCCATTTCGGCGTATTCCCTATCAAATATGATTGTGACGTCAGCCTACTATCTAATAATAATAATAATAATAATAATAATAATAATAATAATAATAATAATAATAATAATAAATTACTGTATTCTGCGGCTGTATTAGTAGAAACATCCTACAGCTGCAATCAGTCCTTCTTCGCTTTTGCCCACTGTGTCTAGTCCTCAGCCGAAATCCTTAGCTTCTTCAGGTCCATTCTTGACTTGTACCTAGTCCTGCTTTCTTGAGGTCACCTGGTAGCACGCTAAGCAGATCTATGCAATGACGTCCTCTCCTAGCTTTGTATTTTCTGGCTCCGAGTAGGGCGAATTCCAAGGCTCTCTGTGCTGGTGTCTTTTCTGGCATCCTTAGCACATGGCCAAACATGGACCATCTTTGCTGGGCGACTTTTACAGACAGCGGCGGGGTATTACACATCTTGTATAGTGCGTCGTTGGAAATTATTCTGTCTGACCATTGGTGTCCAGTGATGGTGCGTAGGTGTTTGCAGTGGCATGCATCGAGTTTGTCTAAAGCTGCCTTTGGAGCTGCCCAGCTGTTACAGTTATACAGCATCAAGGATACGCAGGTTGCATTGTATAAACGTAGCCTCTTTATCAAGAGCATCTTTGATCTACGAATCCATAGCTTCCAGAAGGACTGGAAAGCTATGTTCCCCATGACGGAGCGTGCAGAAATGTCAGCAGTACTGCAAAGCAGTGAGCCCAGGATTTTACTTTTCCTCCATGGTTCGCCACCACAAAGTGGGTCGTCAATTTCTATAGTTTCATGCTTTATCGATAGGTATATGTGGGTGAACTCTGTTTTGGATTCATTCATAAAGAGATTCTCAATTTTTAGTTTGCTTGCAGCTATTGGGAGAAGTTCGTCAAGGGGTCTCCTTTCCTCGTCTATGAAGTCCACATCGTCGGCATATTCCATCTCTAGCGGCATGCCCAGTATTGACACGGGGTGGGGGTGGTGGGGTGGGGGTGGGTGGGTGGGATGGGTTTGGTCTTGTGGAACTTTCCCGCACAGATTACAATACGGCAGCAAGGTAGCAGGTGAAAAGCACCGGAGATAGGCCATCTTGCTGAGGGGGGGGGGGGTGGGGTGGGGTGGGGTGGGGGTGGGGTGGGGTGGGGGTGGGGTGGGGGTGGGGGGGGGGGGGCGTGAGTCGATTGATGTCTCAAACTCTACAGACTTCACTGACTTGACTCGTACTCTCAGCTTGGTGTCTGCAAGCAGTAGTCTCACTAGTCGTAGCTTATCTTCATTGCAACTGACCTGGCGTAATACATCTAGGATCTTTGAGCGCTTAATTGTGTCGAAGGCTCGAGACATGTCAATGCCCATTTTGTGGAAGTCCCAGTGTTTGGACATGACTACGGACACAAGTATGCGTTGAGCCCATACAATATCTGCGCAGCTGCGTCCACGTTTGAAGCCACTTTGACATAATCCGGTGAAGTAATCGATCTTGTCTCGGATGCGGCATAGAGTAACATTGGATAGGATTTACCGTATGCTGTTGAGGAGCACAATGGGCCGCAGATTGGCTGGGGGCCCAGGTGGCTTCTTGGGCTTGGGTAGTGCGATAAGGGTGCCTTGGCCTACAGCGTAGACGGGAAGGTGGTGCATAAAGGCTGAATTGATTAGGTGCGTGATCGGTTTTGAGATAATGTCACTTGCATGTTTGAATAGTTCATTGCTCATGCCATCAGGTCCAGATGCACGTCCATCTTTCAGGGCTTTAGGTGCCTTCTCAACTTCTGCTGTTTTAATTGGTGTTAGTCATGGCCTGGGGTCTCCTCAGAACGACGCGTGCAAGGGCTCATCATCGTTGTCAGTGAACCGTTCCTTGAACCATTCTCGGATCGCCTCGAGCTTTCCCTGATCAGTCCCGATAGTTTCCTTCAGCGTTGTGTACAGTGAGTGGTGGTGTGTAGTCAGTAACTCTCAGGGCTCGGGCTGCCCAAACATTTTGTGACAGTCACCGGTGGCAGTGATTTCATCTGCTAGGGAGTCTGTCTCTTGAATAGCAAGATCTTTTAAGCGTTCGCTAATGTGCGTAGAATAATATTGCGCTCCCGGCGTAGTTTGGTGTGGTCTTCACTTTGGCCACTTTGATAGATGCTCAGCCGTAATGCTTTCTGCTCTGCTGACAGTTTTACTACTAGAGGGTCGTCAGTATACCTAGTTTTGTTGATTTTAAGAACACCTATGGTGCTGTCAGCGGATGATTCCATAGATTTCAGTATTTTTGTTAGGGCTTCGTTTGGTTCGGAGATGACATAGATGTTAGCTATCTGCTCCCCGAGGGCTTTTTTGTATGACATTTGAGTGTCAGTGTCGCTGATGAGCTTGGGTAGGTTATAGGTGACTCTACCCTCTTGCCTGGTATGGTGTTTATATATTAGGTAGAGATCGTTCATCTGAAGGCGTGTAATGACTAGCTTATGGTCAGAATTGAGGTCTGTGCCTCCATACGAACGAGCGTTCCGGAGTAAGGGTTTTGCTTCTGTCTTGCATAGTATGAAGTCTATTTGGTTGAAGACAGCTGTTGCAGCCGTAGAACCTTTTGGGGCTTTGCGATCAGTAATGTGTCCAGTCCATGTTAGCCGGTGACGGCATGGGTGTTTGAAAGCCGTATTTGTGACAAATAGGACATTGGAACTAAGGAATACCACCAGTGCATCTCCATTGCTGTTGTGTGTGCCCTCTCCATAGGATCCGATGCATAAGTCAAGTCCTGAACTTTTGTCAGCAATTCCGAGTTTACCCAGCGTGGAGTTGAAATCTTCACACACGAACAGTTGCCATCTAGCTGGGATTGAAATGGCGGAGCTCGGTTCTGCATAGAAGGAATCTAATATTGTGGGATTCTCTTTGGCTTTTTTTTCGGTAGTTCGACACTTAGTGATGGTGTGTTTTCGCGTGTTACTACCTACTATCAACATGTGACGTAATTGATGCTGACATCCTATGCATGGGCGACAGATCGGATTCATCAATTATACAATCACTCATACGATATCAAATTTATCGCGCGCACACATATTATAATTCGAATTATTAACCTACAACGGGTAATTTAAATCAATTTCTTTATTCATGGTTCACCTAGGGATAGAAATATTACAAAATAGCGTGTCAAATACTTCATTCTATTTGAATTCACGCATCATTGAAGTCAGCATTAACATATGGCTACTGCTAGTTTTCATAGCTTACCATAGGAAACAAAAATGATTCTACTGTGATTGATTTTAATAGTAACTTTCTTGATTGTTGACAGGCTTAGATTAATATGTAAACAAATTAAAATGTCTGTCAAAATGACGTCTATCGGCTTTCGTACATAAATGTGCTTCACCAGACCTTCATCAAGACCGGATTAAGCCTAACAGGGGACCACGACTAAGTGGTCGCGGGGCTCCTCCGGTGGTCAAGGACTGGGTGGAACTACAACTACTGCTATTACTACTACTACTACTACTACTACTACTGCTGCTGCTGCTGCTGCTGCTGCTGCTGCTGCTGCTGCTGCTACTACTACTACTACTACCACCAACGACCACCACCAACACCAACACCGCCACCACCGCCACCACTACACCACTACTACTACTACTACTACTACTACTACTACTACTACTACTACTACTACTACTACTACTACTACTACTACTACTACTACTACTACTAACTATAATAAACTCGTTACATATGTCTCAAAATGTTATTGCATATTTTAAAACTAATTTGACTGGAATCTGGTGCTGCCTAAGGTAGCACTAGCTTCCAATCAAGTTGGTTCCAAAATAGTTAACATCTTGGGTTGGTGGTGGGGGACTGTAGCCCGCTAGCCCTTGCCTTAATCCGGATCTGTCTCTACCGACCTCAAGTGGGACGTGCAGGAACTCCTTTCCGTGACAAAGTATCTTTACAAACGTCTGCACGATATGAAAATCAAATAATAAACAGGTCATGAAATTCTAGAGAAACAATATTTTAATTAGGCCTACACATAAAAGAACTGTCTTATTTACCAAACATATATTTCATTAAATAGATGAATCCAGGTTCAGCTATGCCCCGCCCATCTCTAGCTAAGCTCCACACGCGCTCTGTCCCTGCTGTGACCAATCGATCAATGCACTCTCGGAATCGCAAATTTCCAGAAACATATACAGGTAAGCTGTTGAATAATTTGAAACTAATTTGACGGGATGTTGTAGCTGCCTATGGCAGCAACAGCACCCAGTCAAATTAGTTAAAAATTTAAATAGTAAAGCCATACAATTCGTACAACTTAACGGACTATTAAGACTTTATAAAGGACTAAATCGCATCATTCACGATGTAATTGGCTATGCCGTCAGCCTACGTTTGACGTTGATTATTAGGTCTTATAATTGACTGAGAAACTGGATTCATCAATTAGAATATAAGGTCAGTTTGCATTGTAGGTCATATTGCATTCCTATCAAAAGTATCCACCTGAGATGATAGAATAAAGCGCGATTCTTTGAAACAGAAGTTACTCAACCCGTGGACACTTGAAATGCCAGTTTCTTAATAGAGGGATCCGATCCGTCACTCAGCTGTTATAAGTACTTTTGATTGTGACGTCAACAAATATGTAGCGTATTTGAATAAGACGTCAGATACTTGAGTGGCAGATAGGATGCGTCTATTGTAATCTTTTATGACTGGGGTTCTAGTAGCACCACGCTTTGTTTATTTACGGTGTGAATTCAAAATTTCAAATCATCATATATTTACAGATTGCCTAGAAAACAGGACACAGTACAAGTAATTAACCCAAGTTAAACGTATTCTAGATGAAACTGGATGCGGTTACTTATGGACACAACAAAGCGCACAAAACATACACCGCATTATAAGAAACATCAACCAGTTGATAACAGATCAATATATACAGACATGAGAATGTGAAATGTGAAACTCATGGAAAGGAAAAACGTATCACACTTTTAAAACTAAATATGAAACTGAACAGTAGCTACGTAGATTAACTGATCATCAGAGAATTAGATGTACGCACGCTTCCGAATGACAAATCGTTGCTTACCAATGACACTTTCCAGTTTTAGCTAGGACCCGCCCATCAATAGTTAAGCTCCACACACGCTTCGCCTGTGCTGGGATCGATCGATCCCCGAACACCATGACTATCAATTTCCAGAAAACTATATAGGTAAGCCTATGGCAGCAACAGAACCCAGTTAAATTCGTTTCAAAATATTCAACATAATGTTTTTTAAATACTAGACATACAATTCTTACAACGGCCCGTCTTCGATTATGAGTTCGTGACGTACTTATCTACGTCATTCATGACGTCATTGATTATGACGTCATCCTACACACCACGTAGTAAATTGTGACGTCAGATGATGGATGGATAAACTGGAAAGGTCCATTGAAACGGGACGCTGGGAAGGTATACCAAGAGATAGACCAAAGTGCTTACTATGTGCCTATAATGAGATAGGAGATGAACACCATTACCTATTTACCTGTGATTATTTTTAAAATGAAAGAAAAAAACTGCCTGTCTAAATATTTATATACGCGCCGAAAGTACTACAAGTTTAACGAGCTACTTTCAAGTAATACACCAGGATTACTAAGAAAACTGTAAATTTATCAAGTTGATGCTTCAGAAATTTAAAGATCAAATAAAACAACAACATAAACAGCGCTGGCGGTGGCGGCGGCGGCGGCGGCGGTGGCGGCGGCGGTGGCGGCGGCGGCGGCGGCGGTGGCGGTGACGACGACGACAAGGACGACTACAAGAACAACAACAATAACGACCATCACCACCACCACCACCACCAACAACAACAACAACAGCAGCAGCAGCAGCAGCAGCAGCAGCAACAGCAACAACAACAACAACAACAACAACAACAACAAAAAGAAGAACAACAACAACAACAACGACGAAGGCCGGCGACAACGATGGCGAAAATGACGACTATTACGATAACAACAACTGTGAGATATTTACTACGGATAATGATCTGTATAATGCTTCCTCAACATGCACATAATTGATGTTATATATCCTCCCAATATATCATTGTACAAATGATCTGGATGTAATAAAATCCTATCGTATCGTATCGTATCGTATCGAATACGACATAAACGAGGCATGGTACGATGTTTTCTGCCCCGTGAGACAATGTACTATAACCCATCGCCAGCATAATGATGATCTAAGTTGGGTGACAATCAAATTAAAGGGACCCAGTTTGTGGCGAGTGTATGGGAAAGGGCCAAGCAAACGGATTCCCCCCTGGCGATGTGAATGGACCTTTACATTTTTAGCGGTGCCACGCCCATCTCTAGCTAAGCTCCATCTATAGCAGCAACAGTGCCCAGTCCAATTAGTTTCAAATATTCAAAAGAATATTTTTTTACATGGCAAAGACACAATTTGGACAACACAGATTAGTCCGTCATCAATTAAAGGTGTATATTCACACCAAAATGTTTGAAAATAAAATTGTTGAAATTAAATACTTTTAGAGGCTTAAATTACGTACCTCAATCTAATGAAACGAAATAAATCTTAACATATGATGATTTCATTCTATATAAATAAAGTTCCTAGGTTTAGTTGTGAATTTGAATTATGGGCTCGTGCCTCTAATTCAATTTGACAACTTAAAAAATTATATTGATTCATACGTAATGAAATCATCATATGCTAAGATTTATTTCGTTTCATTACATCTAGGCACACAATTTAAGCCTCTAAAAGTATATAATTTGAACAATTTTATTTTGAACCATTCTGCTCCGAATATACACCTTTAAGCGTTCGTGACGAACCTATCTACATTTTTCATGACGTAATTGATTATGACGTCATCTTGCACGTCACGTAGTTGATTATTATGTCATATGATTGATGGATACACTGGTATCCTCTATTGATACGTTACCTCAGCCATCAAACATCCCAGAATAGAAATGCTAATGTAATGGAGAACGTGCCCTACTCTCTCCCCCACGCTGTGTCCAGCGTGATGAGCACCACCCGCGTGGTGACCACCACCTGCAGCTGTTCCATTGTGTCCAGTCTGGTCACTGTCATGTCCAAAATCAACTAAATCATCCACGTCATGTTGACCGGTGTCATCTAATTGAATGCCAGTATGGCCTACATGCGAGCCAAGATATGCTTTACCATGGTAGCTATCGTTTTCGTCATCGGAACCGATATGGCCTATTTTAATCAGCGCTTCGACGTAATCACCACTCGGGATTACATGTCCGTGTTTCACTGCTGCTGGCTCGCTGTCATGGTCATTTTTCGTAATTGGACGTGCTTTGATGCCGTGCGAATGATTCCCTCCTAGGAAATGTTCTGGCGGAATTTGAGCAGATGATAGATGGTGTGAACTTGTGTTATGGTCGCCGTGGCCTGCAGCCTTCACTGTTACTGATGCTGATAATAATAATAATAATAATAATAATAATAATAATAATAATAATAATAATAATAATAATAATAATATAATAATAATAATAATAATAATAATAATAATAATAATAATAATAATAATAATAATAATAATAATAATAATAATAATGTGTGTGGGGGCGGCGCCATACGCGTGTGTGTGCGTGTGCGTGCGTGCGTGCGTGCGTGCGTGCGTGCGTGCGTGCGTGCGTGCGTGTGTTGGGGTGGCGCCGTACGCGTGTGTGTGCGTGTGCGTGTGTTGGTGGTTGGGGGTGAGGGGTGGGGGTGGGGGGGGGGGGGCGTACGCGCGCATGTGTGTGCGTGCGTGCGCGCGCGCCTGTGTGTGTATTGTAAGTGCACCTTTAATAGCATGCATTTCCAAGATGAGTTCGCTGATGACCAGCATACAGTCCAGGATACATAAAGCCACTACAGTTAGAAGCACCTTCTTGCTATGTAACCCGTGTCTGCCGCTCCATCGCAGCCTGAAAAGAATCGAATAACTTAGGAAAATGTTCTACCAGTTCTGAGATTAGATTAGCGATGGAAAATTGTTATAATTTTTAATAAGAAAACTGAAGGTAGCAAATATATTTTGGCAACGCCGATGCGGTCCGGTGTTGGCCCAGTACCGGTGCAGTAACCTGCGTTATCAGGATAGCCATAATTTGTCCGTGTAAATTTCCAGTCAAGATGTGTATATTTTCGCGACTAGGGGCCTATGCGTGACTGTATTTTGTGTTTTTAGCTCACCTGCCAATTAAAGATGTCGGTCTTTTTGATTTCTTATCTTGTCGTATTTCATGCTCCAGTCGATTTTCTAACCTTGTCTTGTAGCCATCCACGCTGACCAGCGAAAATACATCACGAGCTAATCGCTAATAATAATAATAATAATAATAATAATAATAATAATAATAATAATAATAATAATAATAATAATAATAATAATAATAATAATAATTTAAATTGTAAATTCTTCAAATGCATATCGATTTTCCTAACGGACCTAGGTGGGGTTTTTTTATTGTGACGTCAGCTAACACATGATTACAACCTCAGATACGTGAGTGACAGAGTTAGAATTTAAAAAACTTTCTGTAGAATATCTTGAAAAAATAGTTTGACGGTGAACTGTTCTGGTTACAGGCATCAACAGATCCCAGGCAACCTGTAGAGTTACCATTAGATTCTGTGAATTCAAGTTTGAAAGCGTCACATCGATTCTAGCATGGCTAAAAATTGACCTTTCCATTTTTAGCTACGCCCCGCCCATCTCTAGCTGAGCTCCACCTGCACCTCGCCCGTGTTGGGATAGAAGGGTCTCTGAACTCCCCGACTATCAATTTCCAGACAACTATACAGGTAAGCTGTTGAATACTTTGAAACTAACTGTCTATGGCAGTAACAGCGTCCAGTAAAATTAGTTTCAAAATATTCAACAGCATGTTTATTAAATAGTAGAGACATACAATTTGTACAACGTGTCGGACTACTTAGAGTTAAAGATTTATGACGTAATGAGTATGACGTCATCATACACGACGCGTATGCGATTATGACGTCATATGACGCCATTACTTTGGAAAGGTCCATTGGGCGGGGCTAATCTAGAAATGGTCAGAGCATAGCTAAAATGGGTCGTTCTATTACTAGTTTAAGCGTAACTATATAGGGAGACTACATTATGTATCGGCCACGAACCTATTATCGCCCAGGTTGAATTAAGTCACTGAAATAAGAAACCACATATTTGCTATCTGATAATAAATAATGATTTCTCTCTAGGATCGACTTGTTTTAAATGTTTTTCTGTGCACAGCACAAACCGTTTGACATCACACGGCGGCATAAAATGTGCAGCTATGTTTTTGCTTACTACTTAAATTTGTAATGCAAAGTAACGAGGTAAACACCCGCCCCACTACTCACTATGCTGATAGAGAGCCCATGCACGGTCTTATGAAAACACAATTTTGCCATGAATTTGGAATGAAAACAGACCCTTTCGCCCGAAAAGCACTATCATTTTGACAAAATCAAGCCCTTAAAAAACACGGACATTCTTTCAAAAAGTACACTACCCTTTTTTTCATAAAAATCCAAGTTACAACATGACTGATAGTAATACGGGCGGAGGAAGGTGATTAAAAGTGGATGGGGGAAGCCAACCCAAAAGTGGAGGTGGGGTGAGGGTCCGGGGTCCTTCTATAAAACATCTTAACCTACTCAACCTTCCCCACCATATCTAAAAGTGTGTGGGGCGGGGCAACCGCATCCACTTGCCCACTCACTTCATGTGTCCATGAGTAAAGGCACGATTAATAAATTGTACACCAAATAGGTTTAGAATTACATTTTTGAAATATTTCATTTTTAGAATGTTAAATCACGTACTTCTATACAATTAAACAACTGATATTTTAATATTCAACCTTTTCTTTCCAAATTTTACTGCTTATAATCATTACCTACGATCTGTCACGTCTTCTCGATCAATATCGCAAAAACCCTGGTGCAATATACGCGCTTTTTCATTGGTCGTCCCAAGTCATGTGGTTTCAAGCCAAACGGGCGTGGCTTAATTGACCGTGTATGGAGTGGCCAAACTGGGCGTGTCCTGACGCGTGCGCTTGTACGGACGCTCACCAGAACACGCCCCTTTTGGAAACCGCATATATGGTCAGTTAAGCAACGCCCACTCGAAATCACCTGACCTGAGTGACCTGACCAATAATAAAGCGTGTTTATCATACCATTACAACTGGTAATCAGTTTGGTGATTGGTTAAAGGCTGATAACGGATCCGATAATTGATGTCAGACAAGAACCTTTTGATACCTTTTTTTAAATTTCGCTTACTGATTTTCAAATTATACCCTTTTTATTTGTCGCGAGTATGCGAAGGTCATTTTATTTATCCCATTGCCCCGCGAAGATAATAACGCGCATGCGGTACACATCGTAATATACACTGGGGTGGGGGCTGGTAGCGACCATAGCACATAGAATATACTTTTCCATTGTGCATAAATGAGATATTGGATGCATGCGATTATAATAGGCATATATAAACTAATTCCAGACACAAACTCTGAATTGCGCTGCCGGTTACGGAATTGGCGAATTAGTCCATAATCACTTACCCGCCATGTGGCCGTTAACTGAATAATAACTAATAATGGATTTCTATCAAAAGACATCAAATAATTCAATGTTCGGTATCTCTTATTTTTATTGCATTTCTTACACAAAATTCAATAAGCGGCCCGGGCTGGCGGATAACTCATGAATCCAGTTTCTTAGTCAATCATATAACGTCATAATCAACCACATGACGTGCAGGCTGACTTCATAATGAATTACGCCATGAATGGCGTCATGGATGACGTAATTGTATGTACACTAGTTAATAAATAAATATTCAACAGCTTACCTGTATAGTTTTCTGAAAATTGAGATTCAGAGAGTACAGTGATCGATCAATCCCAACAACGGCAACGCGTGGATAGAGCTTAGCTAGAGATAGGCGGGGCATTGCTAAAACTGTATTCATCCACTGATTTGCATACTCTCACCATCATCTCTCCATAATTTTAACTTGATAGATGGGATATTCTCTTATCCGTTTAACTTTCCATCTCTCTGGCCGACTCTCTGACTGATTCTACGCCCACATGTTTGTATTCCTGCTTGCCTCAGACTGCATGATCGTCTGCCAATCATCCATCCTCATCTCCAACAATGACAACATGCATTGGCCTCCGAGGTGAGTGGTGTTCGCCAAACTAGGGATTTTTACGGGAGTTTGGCTCCCTCCAGTTGATAGAGGTGTATCTGTGACTGTGACGGCTCTTCATGTTAAATTTAGAAATTTGTTTGCGTTCAGATTGCATCTTCTACATCTCTGTAGTAATAACTAAATATATAAGTGAAACGCATGGATCTTAATACGGTGCTGCATATAATATCTGCATACACTCTTTAACCAGCCGAACAATGTGGACGGGTCAACCGACCCAGCATGATACCCCAATGACACCTCTATGCCCCATAATGACATACCGCAGGGTGACAACCTGGAATCTCGACATTCGTCTGCAAATTTTGATGGCGGGCAGAATATTCTAAAACGTCTCTAGTTAAGCTCCACCCACACCTCGCTCGTGTTGGGATCGATGGATCTGTGAGCTCTCTCGCTATCAATTTCCAGAAAACTATAAAGGTAAGCTATTTAATATTTTGGAACTAATTTGACTTGGTGCTGTTGCTGTCTATGGCAGCAACAGCGTCCAGCCAAATTCGCATCATAATATTCGACAGCATGTTTATTAGATAGTAGGGACACATAATTCGTACAACGTGTCGGACTTTTATTAGTTAAAGACTGGCCAAATAGAATCATTTATAATGTAATGATTATGACGTCATCCTACACGCCGATTAGCTAATTATGACGTCAGATAATAGCGGAATTTAGCGTAGTATGTCTACATGATGTAGATATTCCCAGAAACAACATGGATCCACATAATGTAGATAATCACGGCAAACAATTACTCTCCATGTGCAAATCTTCAAATCTGCGTATCCTAAATGGACGTATCTTGGGTGATTCTTCTGGTGATTGCACTTGTTTCAGCCACCCCGGCAAACCCAGTCTAATTGACTCTATGTTAGCTTCTACCAATATTTTATGTAAAATGGAATGTTTCCATGCAAATAATCCCAACCTTTTCTCTACCCATTGTATATTACTCTGTACTGGTATATATGAGCACACACTAAGTGATACTCCTAATCCTCCCTACTCTAAGTATAGGTGGGAAATGGGAGATGATGACAAATTCTTGAAAGCAATGTCAGATCCTAGAATCAGGTAAAAAATCAACAACTTTATGGCATTGCCTGCTAACAAACCATGTAGCAAGCCAATCAATGCTGATGAGTCTCTGACAACTACACTAACAGACATTATCATAAGTGCAGCCAAACTTTCGGGTATAAAACATATTGATTCTGGAAAATGTTTGAAAGCAAAACCTAGAAAGATTGTTAATAAGCTGAAGAACCAATGGTTTGACCAGGATTGCAGAATTATGCTTAAGGATCTCAGAGGTTTGGCACGTAGAATTCACGAAACGCCATCAGATACCATCTTATTAAATAAGTTTCGATATTTGCGGAAAAAATTCAAAAGACAAATAGCAAAAAGGAAGTCCATCTTTAAGCAGCGAATCTTGGATCAAATGGAATCCTTAGAGTCCAAAAACCCTAAGACATTTTGGAAACTGTATGATGAACTCAAAGGTACTAATAGTAATTCTAAAGGAAATTCAATTTCCTGTACATAATGGGTGTCGCACTTTAACAAACTTGTTAATAGTGTTCCAACACACGCCGATTTAGACCTTGAAAACACAATAGACAATTTTATTCAAACCAAGAGAAATACAATTTTTAACGAACTTAATTTTACTATTACAACTTCTGAAATCTCTCGCGCTATTTCTTTTCTTAAAAACGGCAAAGCGAGTGGATTTAACGAGATCTTAAATGAAATGTTAAAGGCAGGACACACTCGATTTTTACCAGTTCTGCACAAATTGTTTAACTCCATTCTGAGCTCTGGTCAATCCCCTATGGAACGGCGCTGCAATCTACTTTCACCTATACACAAGAAGGGCGAGGTTTCGAAACCTGGAAACTACAGAGGTATAGCCGTAAGTAGCAATTTATGCAAACTACTTTGTAGTATTCTGCAATATCGATTAACAAAATTTGCTGAAACAAACAAACTAATCCCACAATGTCAAATTGGTTATAGAAAGAATGCAAGAACTGCAGACCATATTATGACTTTGAAATCAAGTATTGACAAATATGTTAATGCTGCTACTAAGAAAAATATATTCTGCAGTTTTGTGGATTTCAAGTCAGCCTTTGACACAGTCTCTCGAAGCAAATTAATGTATAAATTACTACAAGCTGGTATTGATGGCAATTTGTTAACTGTCATTGAAAGTATGTACTCTGATGTGAAATATGCAGTCAAAATGAATGATGGGTACAGGAATGGATTTTCATCCTCAGCTGGTGTCAAACACGGTTGCGTACGTAGCCCACTTTTATTCAACATGTATCTGCGTGATTTGCCAGATATCTTTGATAGAACATGCGATCCTATACCTTTGAATAACACTTCTATTAATTGTCTTATGTTTGCTGATGATCTTGCCATAGTGTCAGAAACCCACACTGGTCTGCAAAATGCGATAAACAAATTGAATATTTACTGCAACAAATGGGACCTTACTCTCAACTTAAATAAGACCAAAATAATAATTTTCAATAAAAGTGGCCATTTACTAAAGAGATACATGTATCACTTTACATACATGGGCTCACCGATTGAGGTTGTAAAGTCTTATTGCTATTTAGGTATCGTCTTTACACAAGCTGGTAAATTTAAAGCTGCATGTGAAAGACTGGCAGAACAGGCCAAGAAGGCTTTGTTCAAACTTAAAGTTATCAATGTCAGAAATAATGTTTTAACAGCATTCACGCTATTTCGTTCTTTAATTTTACCCATCTTATCTTATTGTGCAGAAATTTGGGCACCCTTTTACATCACAGGCATCAATGAACATAACTACATGCAATTAGGAGATAATGTTCCAGTCGAAAAGGCCCTAATTAGCTTCTGTAAATATATACTGGTGGTTAATAGGAAAGCTACTAATGCTGCTGTAAGGGGTGAACTCGGGCAATATGCCTTACTCACCACGCTCCTCACACAATCCGCCAAATTTCGGATGAGAGTATGTGACATTGATTCTGAGACAATAATTCATCAAGTCTATATGCATTCGTATTCCTCATTAGAAGAAAATAACTGGGCTAGTCATTTAAAAAATCTATGGACTAGCTTTAGCTTCGAAGAAATTTGGACCAGCCAAAGCACCAGAAATAAAAAGACATGTGCTAAATTACTAACTGATGCCATGGAGTCTAGATACAGATCAAACTGGCTGGTCCATGTAAACAGAGGTGTCACAGATCGAATTGGTACATCTCAACAGGGTTCTAAACTTAGGTCGTATCAAACATTTAAAAGCAACTTTAACATGGAGAATTATTTACTAACTGAACACGATTTTTCTAGGCGAAATTTGTTTGCCAAACTCAGAGTCAGTGCACACGATCTCCAGATAGAAGTGGGGAGACATACAATTCCCAAAACTCCTGTAGAAAAAAGAATATGTTCGCTATGTAACATTCAAGCTGTTGAGGATGAAAGCCATTTTATTTTTAAATGGCCATTTTACCACAGTGAAAGACAATCGCTATTTAATTACCTTAATGTTTTTGTAAATTTTGCTTCCCTCAGTGAACAGCATACATGTGTGTTCATAATGCCCTACAATAACGGTGACACTGAGGTCTGCAAACCAGTACTAAAATATGTCACTGATTGTTTCATGAAAAGGCAGAATGCGTTGGCTCCGAAACAATCCACTAACCCACCACCATCACTAGTAATTGCAATATAGCTGATCAGATCGGCAGCAAATTTTGCTGTAGGTACATTACATGTATCCTTATCGCCCTTTTATATGACGGCTGGGTGAAGAGGTGACATTGTTATCTTCTGTATCATAAAATGTCATGGTGATTAAACTGACATGGGATATTGAGATATGGCGAGTGGTGATGCTGGCTCTTCTTTATTTAGTGATCCTGGCGGAGGTTTCACGCAACAGTCAGTCAAGTTTCCACTGTAGCTAATGCGCAGTACCTAGCAGAACATTAACTTCAACATTAACTTCAAATTTACACTATGAATGATATGTAGTTTCTGCTCATATATTAATATAACCACTTAATTTGATAACAAAGCCATCAGCCTTAATTCGTAGATGTCATCTTATGTGTGTGCGTGCGTGCGCGCGCGCGTTTGTGCGTGGGCGGGTGCGTGAGAGTGTGCGTGTGCGTATTGTATATATCATGTACTTATTGTCAACTGTATATCGTATGTACTATCTATGTATGGCTATATCTATATGTATGTAGATTTCGTGTCAATAAATAATCTGTTAAATCTGTTAATCTGTTAATCTGTCTTGTCCGTCCGGTGTGATCATCCTGAGCTCATATAGGTTCACCCTTGGTCGTTCACTAGTGGTGCTAGATACGCCTTTTAATGTTTGACCGCAAGCAGTTAGCAAGTTCAGCCAAGTTGATGTTATAACGTCCTGTGCGTGCCTTATAGTTGTTGGGACATGGTACAAAAACGCTAATGATTTCTGTAAAGGGGGATTCTTTCTCATTCGAAGAACGTCTCCAAACATTGACTATTGTTGTTGATCTACCCTCAGGGATAGGCTTGCGCGATTATTGCCTTGATCATCATCGGTACAAATTACAAACACATAGCAACAATATCATGTCAACCACGAAAGCAAGCTGCACTGGTGATTGAAAGTGTCCATTTAAAAAAAATAATTCTTCACTGGAATGCCTGGCTCGATGCTTGAGCCAGTCATTCCATTGATACATTTAAAAAGAAGTCGTCTCTTGACCTGGAAATGGACATTCCGTGTTCAAATTATAAATTTTCCTGACCGGTTGCATCAAAGAGTCGTTAAAACGTAGGTTTTGAAATATTTTACATGCAAATACAATATTAAATGCCGGTATGCCTTAGAAAGTATTTACGATTATTCGATTATTTAATTTTAAATTATATTAATTCACGATTTAAAGAATAATCCTGATTTTCGATTTAATCACGTCCTGAATAACCGTCATTTAATCAACTAAAACACCATATTAGGAACATGGCAGCACGAGGCCCTTGCGAGCAGCACTGACTTAATGAAGCTGAATAATATACAGAATATTCGGAAAAAACGATATTGCATCTCAGGCAAATTGCGCGTCATAACATTGGAATGGGCTCACAACAAAAAAAAAATGCTCTGCTTGATTCCATAACAAATCGCCGATAATTAAGAACTGCTGCGAGCCGGCTACCCAACCCTAACTCCCTCTAGAGGGGGAGGTTGGTTTACCTTCTGCTCAAGACCAGCTTTGAGTGTTGTCTAAATGATCGCCCTCGGAATCTAAGCATATAATTATGTTAGATAGTGCTATAATATTACAATTCCTGCAATCGAATGTCATCTTATATAATGTATATAGGCGTACTAAACCTCCGCGAACAGCGGATTATTATGTTGAAGAGCGATTGTATTAAATGCTAGATTCTTGAAAATACCAGTAAATTTATAAAACAAAAATTAATATTTATTTGGTTATTTGTTTGTTTATATGTATATAACAGAAAAGGAAAAAGTACTGCTCCGCTGCAAGGTGCTGGCTAGAATGGACATACAGCGCTCTAACTAGAGCTACCGGCGCTACGATCTGGCTTTGATATGCAACTCACATCGCGTCAGGACACATATTACATTCTATGCTTCACGCCGCATGTAAATGTATGTTCTGACTGACCTTCATTTAATCAACTACAACACCATGTTAGGAACATGCCATCACGAGGCTCTAGAAAATTTAAAGAACGGGAAGGTGATCAATTTTTGTATAACTGTATTGAATAGAAATTCATATCATGATTAAAAAACTGCGTGTGACCGAGTCATTAACAATTTTAAGATCTGATGATGCGTAAATCTGTGTTGATCTCTGTTAAAACAATGAGTTTCCTATCATTACATTTTGAAGAGGTTCTCTTATAAATCTGTAAACAATACATCCATAAGTAAATGAATATGGTTTACCAGATAACATGTGAGCACATTTTATAGTTTAAACACATCTATTTACATTGGAATATGAAAAATCAGACTTAATAAGTTCATGGTAACAAAGACCACCTAAGGCGGTAAGCAGCCCTCGCTGGCCTGCTTTGAACGGTTATGAACGGTCTAGGCGCAGTCGTACTTCTCTGAAAATTACTCTGATCTTGCTATCCTGAAAAATTATGGTAATTCATCAGCGAGTTGGTGCACCAACCGAATTGATAGGCCAACATACAACAGACAATTCACTGTTCATATACATAGACGGAAAACCGGAGCAAAAATACATAAACATGAATTAGGAAAACGACAAGCGCAGTAAAAACCTGCATACATAATGCCATTTTCAAAAAATTTGACATTTGGGCTATTCATGCTAAAACACAGCTTTGATCCATGAATTATTTTATTGGTGGCTGTACCATGATCGAATAATTACATGTCTTGTGGTTATGACAGCTTTGTAAGCTCGGTAAACTTGACAATTCATGGAGAGAGATTTTAAATACTTGGCTGAATAACAAGACAGAATTATTAGTGTTTTGTCTAAATGATCTATTCTCAATTTTCTGAATGTTCGTATGAGTAATCTGCTAAAAGGCATTAACCAAATTATCTCGATCCACTCTCCAGTATTTAGGAAAAGAAACAACAGTTTCCGTGACTTCGCATCATCAGTGGGAATTAAACATTTAACGTGTGTAATTTGCATAGCTGGCAAACGGCTTTATTGAAAACATAATACGTTTTAAAAAACTATCATCCTCATTATCATAGAGATTGTTCAATAAATAGACCTATGCTTGCATAACACTTTAACACTACACTTTCTGCAATCGATATGTGTCATTTTGCAGATTGTGTATCGCCTTTGTGTATCAGTATAAAACTTTATGAAAATGCCCTTCTAGGCAAGCGAGGTCAATTTAATTAAAATCTGCGAACAGCCTCTAGCTCTCGCTATACTTTAGAGACTCTAGCTCTCGCCGCGTATAAGTGCCTAAAGCTCTAGCCACGTATATGAATCTCTAGCTCTCACCATTAATATGAGCCTCTACCTCTCGCCACGTATGAGAGCATCTAGCTCTCGGTATGTGTATGAGCCTCTCGCTCTCGCCACGTATAAGAGCATCTAGCTCTCGGTATGTGTATGAGCCTCTATCTCTCGCTATGTATAGGAGCCACTAGCTCTCGCCATGTATAGGAGCCACTAGCTCTCGTCAGATTCGAAATTAACCCGTGATCAATGTGTCAGATTCGAGTCGAAAAAGGATAGTACCATTTACAGGAATAGGGTGAGGAGTAAATCAGAAAAAAGATTTCACCAGGCGTCAAGCGAGCGTGTACGAACAAATACCTTTGATTTGGACAACGCGAAATTGACATGAATTAACGTCGGTGATTATAAATATGAATGACTAAATAAGTAACCATTCATAGTCTTCAGCTACAGAATATAAAAGACAAGAATATGAATTGTTTTTCTGTCTACTCTAGATTTAGCTTTTTAAAATAAAAAATCCAATATCTTTCAATGACGCAGTTGGATAATTAACACTTTTCTGGAAAACATTTCCCCGAACATAATTTCACTTGAAAAATAAACAAATTTTGTATTTCACCATTGTACATGTTTCTATGCTCTGTGCAAACCTATATACGCCATATGGAAGCGTGACTTTCTAGGTCTTTCATACCCGTGTTTCATTATGTCTATAATAACATGGATTCCATTCACTCACAGTTAGGCCGATACAAAATGATACAGATTCAGATTCAGAATGATTTATTACTCCCAGATCATACATGTGATACAGGGGGTATAAACATTATACAAGTTATATAGTGGCAAGACAGTTTATATATTATTTATATATCTCTATAGATTAACTGCTAACAATAAAACGAATAATCTAGATTTACTACAGTAATGTGATTGCTTCTTTTCAGGTCAGATATTTTCATATTAACCATCTTTTTGTTCACAATTTCAATTTGTTTTCGGATATTATCTGTACGGGTTATGTTTGTTGGCCATGTTTGTGAAACTGTTTCATCCTTTTTGGAAATGCGTAATAATTGCATTTATTAGTCGGCAAACCTTATATAGTAGCTTTTGTTATTGCTAGTGAATAACTGAAAGAATTAAAAATAATATGTGTTTTACGTTAGTATTTAGGTAGTGTTTCTAATCGTAATGTATGAAAACAGTTGCAAATAAAAATGTAATGAAACTCATCTCCAATTTTGTTTTTGTCACATATACTGCATTTCGTTTCTTCTCTTAGTATTTCTTCCCACATTCCCTTTCTTTTGGTAATGAATGGTTACTGGTCCTATTCATGCATTTGGGAGAGCCACGTTTGCATAAACTGGTCCTCTATGTTTCTAGTAATTTCAGCTTGGATAATTTTGGTGCTATGGATCGGTTGTGTGTTCGAAAGGTACATGTGCCCTCTATTATCTAGAATGGTTTTAATGCGTGTTAGCCATTTGTATGGTTTTCTGTTTTCATTAAAAGCTTTTAACATGCTATTATATATTTGTAGTGCTAGTTTATTTTGCTTTCTTGAGATAAGCCTTATCCAGTATATCATCATGCGCTATTCTATTAATACCTGTATTGGCAGTTCCTCTAGTTCCCCACATGTCAGGTATTTGGGTTGTGCTTTGCTTAATTTTTAAAACGTGTCTTAGAAATTCTAGATGTGCTTTTTCGATTAAATTACATTTTTCGATGCGAATAATTTCACAGCCATAGAGGAGGATCGGTTCTATCATTTGGTGGTAGAGTTTTATTTGACAATCAATGCCTAGATATACTTGTTTAGCTCATCGAAGCAGAGCGAACGTTGCTTTTAGGCCTTGTTCAAATAAGCTTTTCTCCGCTAAATTTAGGCCTCCATTGTATGAAAGATGTATGCCTAGCTATTTATAGTTATATTTCTAATGTCATATTATTTAGATAGACTGAAAGTGTGTTACAGTATCGTTTGGTCCTGGCAAAGGACCCTAATCTTTGTTTTGTCTGCATTTACCTTTAGTTTCCACAATTTGCAATATTGTTCAAATGCATTTAATATCACTGGAGGTCAGTTGCGTTTTCAGCTAACATAATTGTATTGTCGGCATAGAGGAGTATTAAAAGTCTAAGTAAGGTTTCTAACTCGTCTGCTGTATTACCTAGTTCTATGCATTTACAGTTTTGCTTACTAAGGACATTTTCGAGGCCATTTAAGTATATGGAGGAGAGTACTGGCGAGAGCCTTGACGTATTCCCCATTTGCAAGTAAGGGCATCCGAGAACTTGATCATTGATTTTATGCTGTTATACATGCTCTGTACAATTAAGTTCAACTTATCAAATTAGCATGTGCGTAATACAAAAAGGACATCGTGATTAAACTGTATGCAGTCATGATAGTACTTATCTTTGTCAGTAGCGTTAGCGCTCGGTCGCCCAATGACCAATGTGTAGCAAGCGGACACCATGATCTCAACCGGTGCTGTAACTTGATATAGTTGCCATCCATTCCATCTGTTTCCGATTATCGTCAGTCCAACATGTGTAATACGACCTGTCATGCGATTGGTGAAAACATCTGTTTACGATTCTGTGCAGTCTATCGCACCTGATTTTCCTTTACCGGCTTTAATCTAACGTTTTATTATTGACAATGTCAGCAACTAATTTATGAATTTGATATTCCGTCACAAAGTAAACAGTTTAAAATCATGATAAATCTGATAGGAAGGTCAAGTTCCACTGTTTTATGCCTCGAAATCACTAACTGCATCTTGATGAGTATTTTCTAGGGTTCGACGTGCTACCCGAAACAACATAATATATGTTATTCGTTTCTAACTGTATGCTGAGCGGGTATGAAAAAGAAATTAGTCAAAGGCTGATAATGTAATAGTTTGAAAAACATAAAGTACTGCTCTGCTACAAGGCGCTGGATAGAATGGACATACAGCGCTCTAACAAGCGCTACCCGCGCCACGATCTGGCTTTGATACGCAGCTCACAGCACGTCAGGACACAAATTACATTCTACACTTCGTGCCGCATGTAAATGTATATAAGCGCACACGCCTACTCAGAGATAGTGGAATCGTTTTCCACCGTTTATAATAACTGAGTTTAAGAGTAGGTTCTCTGGTCAGCGGTGATCTGTTGTGGATCACATTTGTTTTCAATACCCCGCATCGAGTCTGTTAAAGAGGACCCTTTGGGGTTGGAGCGGCACAGCCGCCACCGTTGCATATCATTATTGAAACATATTGTGGATAGTGGACATCTTAAGGAGAAGCATCTAGTTCATTAGAAAACCAGTATCTCGTGTAAGACCATATTAAGATTTCACGAGGATGGCGAAGGTGGGAGGGACTGAGACGGTGAATGAAAGAATACCTGCGTGTTTGTATATATTGGTATAGCCTTCTTGCCATGGCCGGATTTCCACAGGTGTCAACGACGTCATGGCCTAGAGCCGCAGCTCGAGTAAGAGAGGAAATGGCAATTCAAGAAAATTATTTGTGTTGAATAAATTAAAGGATAACTAACATCATCTCTCGATAGCTATTCATGTGATCTAATATGCATACTCATACACTATGCATGTAATTTTAAGCCTTTTATCATGCCGCTAAAGAAAAGTATTCAGGCTTTAGTAGCTAAATGTTGCTACATTCCTACAGTCTATTTATGGCTGTAATGACTGATTTTTCAACCAATCAGAAAAGGACCTAGCGTGCCAGCCTCGGTATATACGCTCGGTCATAGAGGTGCCAGCTGTAGTTTGGCAATTTCGTATAAAAGCAATCATACAGGTAAGCTGTTGAATATTTTGAAACTAATCTGACTGGAAGTTGTTACTGCCATAGGCAGCAACAACTTCAAGTCAAATCAGTTCCAAAATATTCAGCGGTATAAGTATTACATAATAAAGAATGTAATGCATTGGCACCTGTATGGCATCACGCGCATTCGCTCGAGAAGACACAATAGTATAGATCACTGTTCAACATTTACGCGATATTACAGAGCAGATAATTGTGATACAGATAAGGAAATGTGACAGGATATGAATGATATAGAATCTACAAACCCTCATCTATCGGTGCAATACAACATTTGAGATGAGATTAGCATCCCTTTAACCAAACCATACAAAATATGCCTATACACACACGACATCATTTGCACCAAATGACAGTCTATGTTATATATGGTGAATTTAGCTGCCAACTCAAGGATGATTTTAATCTGCCTTGATAATGAAACACCTAGATCGCCCGCTTCATCTGAGGTATTGGGAGGGCGAGTAGCTCATCCGTTCGCTCCTCATATGGTTTTGAGAGGTTTTAATAACTATTGACCTGCTATATCCCATAAGAAGCCTATGCGGCCATTACTTTCCAAACATCGTATTTATTATTTTATACGCTCTTTGATCATTTATTAGTCGCTCTGACTGACCGCTCCACGACTTTATATGTGGTGAACGTGGAGGGGTAGGGGCGACGCTGCTATCCGCTATCATAAAGTTTATTAAGTTAGCGCAGATCGCAGATATTTTTTGGTACTCTAATTGCCAATTCATCTTTCTAGAGTATCCATCCATCATCTGACCTCGTATGACGTCATAATCAGATCAGCGCGTGTATGATGACGTCACAATTAGTACGTCACAAAAGGTTCCATATAGACCGTCATCAAATCTCAAATGGTCCGACAAGTTGTATGAATTGTATGTCTTTGTAATTCTTTGCTATTTAATAAACATGCTGTTGAATATTTTGAAAGTAATTTGACAGGGCGCACCCAGTCAAATTACTTTCAAAGTATTCAACAGCTTACCTGTGTATTTTTTTTGGAAATTGATAGTCAGGGTGTTCAGAGATCGATCGATCCCAACACGAGCGAGGTGCGGGTGGAGCTTAGCTAGAGATGGGCGGGGCATAGCTAAAACCGGAATTGTCCATTCTTCTGCCCAAAACGAGTAAAGAACTAATTACATTCGTCATTAATTCAGTAAAGATTGATCAGCCTCGCTTTACTTGCCATAGAGTCTGAACATATGAAGACATTTTCACATGATGATGTTATTGATGTCTTTGTCAATAGGAAAGTTCGTTTCAGGAATGTGTGAAATTATGTCATAATAACCGAGGTGGAGGCATTTGCGACACGCGTTCTTTGCGTGTGTTAAAGCTGGCGCGTGACTAAGCTAATGTTGTGTCGATGATACTGATATATCTTCTAATATCTATGTCCGTTCACTCAATGTGGCTTTATTTTGTGTGCAACAATCATTTTCATGTATTGAATAATTGTTAGGTGTGTAAATCCATATACTCACGGTGGTATCACATAAGACTGGATCTCATCCAGTTTGTAATGATAACTGTTGTGCCAAGTTAATCCTTTGATGGTCAAGTGAAAAAAAATCGGCCTCTGAACTGCTATTGGGGAGTGTCAATTTACAGGCTACGGGAAAAGTATCTTTTGAAAATGTACCACTCGAATAACTGGTCGAATTGTCTTTTCTTTTCCTATGAAAGGATACTGACTAAGCAGGAAATTTGGACTTCCTTGACGATTAACACATTCATGGTTAAGCCTGACAAAAGCCGCATCTACAGCAGTCATGAGGAATATCCATTTGCTGAAAAACTCAGCCAATATTGTTAATTTTAGTAGTAAATCTATAATAATTGTCTTCTCATAAAATTCTCTTGAGAAATCTTGAGATTTATCTGTGAAGCGATTTGAGCGCGCTGAGGCGCTCTTGACATAAGACGGGTTACAATTAATCCATTCATTTTTAATGGTGCAATTGGTGAATATGTTTAACCATTGCTGGTAAGTTGATAAGAATTTGATAGCCATGTGTTTAAATGTTGTTGTTGCCTTGGTGCTACGCAGCATGGGGGGATGGTTGCCATGGATGGCTGCAACAACAAACAGCTACTAGTTCGAATACAATAGTGAACATTGATAATATGTTCTGTGCGAAGTTTGACTCATTATATAATCAAGTTAGGGAAATAGAGGATAACCCTATATTTGCCAAGGCGTGTATTGAAGTTAACCATATGTTTGCCGAGGTGTGTTGCGTATTAGCAACAGCAACTAACAACACAGTTAGTAACCAAGATCACGGAGCAAGGAATTTTTATGATTCTGAAAGAATCTATTTAGACAAGATATTACTTTTGTGTAGTTAAATTTGGAAACTAAAAAAACTGATAATATTCAATCAGTTATACTGAATATTATATGTTCCTGATCAAGTTTGTCATTGCTGGAAAAGTAAACTCCTGAACATTGTAATTCAGTAAGTTTGTTTTAATCGAATCGAAGTTCACTGTACTGGAAGCTATTTACGTCTACAGAAATTCGGTCTCAAATTCAAACGTAGCGCATCACACTTGCATAAATTATTTTTGACTGGGATCCGTAGTTGCTTTAGCCACCTGTCATTCAAATTAATTTCCAAAACATTCAACGAAACAGTTATGAAATGCAATTGTTGTATCTATTCGGTACCTTTTAAATCTTCAATGGCCCACATTTTTCAAGAAAATTTAAATTATCATGTATTGAATGACTATTTTCATGCTAAAAGAAGAATATCTTCTAAAATTTACAACTGAGCCCGTCAATCCAGTTGTAAATTTTGAAAATATTATTTTCTTGGTCTGTGAAAAGACATGTCAAGATCACTACAGAACCCATTTTTTGCTGAATTCATCATTAAAGGGTTGAAGGCATAGTTTATTTTTTACTTAAAATAATTCACAACTACTGAAAAGCTTTGGCAGAAAGCTACATCGTCTTCTTATTAGTGAACAAATTTCAGTTCAATACGGTTATTAGGAAAATGTTACATTAACTAAAGTGGTGGACATGGACTTATGAGACAGAGAGTAATGTTCTCATAATAAAGAAATAGTCACCGCTCTAGGAACTTGAGCTCAGCTTCTGTTGCATAGTTTCCGTGGTCCTCTCCGCCATTGCTTCAGCGCGATTTGGCAGTCACTGCGCGTTGCATCAGCCTGGTCAGCTGTGCTGATTTCACGTGACAGTAGTGAGCGATCGCTAACCGTCACCAATTTCAATTGCTCTTTAAATCTGAGTTAACCATAGCCGTTTTGGAAGAGCAATGAAGTTAGACGTTTTATTGATATACCGACAATTACTTATTTCTCACTCGCTCCCGTTTGCCATGGCAGTGCAGCATAACGGTTGAATATATAAACAAAGAAGTGTTGGAAACTGTTATTGCCCTTGTCAGAAACAGATCCCACTCAACTTAGTTTCTAAATGTCCAACAGAAACCTTATAGAATTGTAGATGATTTGTCGTATTTGGAGTTTAGTTGTGACTCGCGACTGGACTGGTCAGTCGCTCGTTCTTTCTGTCGGTCAATTTTTTATATCAGAAAAAGCTACCTAAACCGTAATTCCAGATCGTCCCACTTATTCTGACCCAAAGAGATAGACTTCCAAGTCTTTAGTCGACATGTCAATGTGTAGCTCAAGACAGGTGCTTGAAGCAAAAAGTATTTTGAAGGAAACCTCACCTTATCCTATACTACTCTTTCAGGTGGTAGAATTTGCTGCACATAATCCCTCATTGGCATTTTAGATTTTTATCATGGCGCCAGCGAAAGATATTCAGACTTTAGTAACTAAATGTTGATATATTTCCACAGCCTATCAGAAAAAACTTTTTTATCTGCCTCGGTATATACTCTCAGTCATAGAGGTGACATCTGTAGTTTGGACACGCGCTGTAAAAGCAATGAAAAGGTAAGTTGTTGAATATTTTGAAACTAATTTTACTGGAAGTTAAATTAGTTTCAAATTAGTTTCAAAATATTCCACACGATGAGTATTATATAATAAGGAATGTAATGCATTGGCACTTACATGACATCACACACTATCGGTTGAGGAGACAAAATGGTGGCGTTAGTCCACAGTTCAACATTTACGCGATATTTCAAAGCAAATAATTGTGATACAGATAAGGGAATGTGACAGGATATGAATGATATGGAATCTATAAACCATAATCTTTCGGCTCAATACAATATTTAAGATGAGATTAGATCTTCTTTAGCATTTTAAATATGATTACGTTCTGTCTTTACTTGAATTAAATCATTACCTTGTTTTTCTATCCCGGTCTGCATTTGGTATAATCAGGGCCGTATTTAGATATGTGGGGGGGGGGCCTGGGGCAAAGAATGAAGGGGGGGGGGGTCTGGGGATCCTCCCCCATAAATCTTTTTACATCTAGGTGCTCTGAGACGGCCAGAGAGTCTACTTTTAGGGTGAATTATGGCGCTTTCTTTCGTTGTAAAATTATTTTATTTTGCAAATTTTCGTAATTAACATTGTTGCCGAACATCAGACAAGAATTGGGGCCCCACAAATATTGGAATAGAATTATAATGCATGATTAAGAGTTGTAAACTAATAAAGTTTGCTTTAAATGTCCTATAACTTCCAAAAAAGTGCATTATTTTTTTTCATTTTTAAATTGTGGGGGCCCCTTGCTTGTGGGGGCCCCAGGGCTTTTGCCCCGCTTGCCCCCTCCCCCGCCCCCTTAAATACGACCCTGGGTATAATGCTAAATGTATTAGTCTACACTCTGATGTGGTTAGGCTACACGTCTCAATCAGATGACGGAACTATGTGTAACCTTAGAGAAAAAGCGTAGGCCTACTAAATTCTAAATTTCTCATTATTTGCGGTGCCCTGTCACAGTATGAACTAAGGTTGTCATTTTACAAGAGATTTTCTGTACTTGGACCATAAATCGTAATATAAATTTACTACGAGCAATCACATTGTGAGGCTAATATATCATGGCTGATGTCAGAGTATCCCACGTTTATTATAATGGTAATGGTTGCCGATTAGTGGACCAACGTTGGCCGGAATTAGAAATATGGGCCTACCATGGGCGATCACTGAAATCAATATATAAATAACTGTTGGAAGGTGGGGGGGGGGTGTACGGGAAAGAAATTTCTACGCTAAAGCCGATATGCGATTGAAAAGTAGCCCATCCATCCACATTCAACACGTCTCCTGGATTGTTTAACTCTTTAACCCTCAAATTGGTGGGAAATGGCTTATGTAGTGGTCTTGAGAAATGTCCATTTGCAGACCAAGAGAAGACTATTTTTGAAAATTTACCACTGGAATGACTGGATCGGTAGCCGAGCCTGTCATTCCAGTGGTAAATTCTCCAAAATAGCCTTCTCTTGGACTGAAAATGGACATTTTGAATGAAAAAATTGAAATTTTCTTGAACAAATTAAGTGTTAAAGGGTTAAGACCATTTAAATTGAACATGCCGATCCCTGTGCAAATAGTCATTCAGCTGACCAAGTGTCCGATAACTGGCACACTCACCCTGTGATTTGATTCGATAAATAGGCATACAGATAATAGATCGACAATACAGAAACTGTTATCCTATAGTTTCAAATTAGAATCTAGTTAAAACGTGACCTTGAAATTCACTGTCCATCTATGGTCAGCGTTGTCGGCTGGACTTTATCGTTATCTCTATAGCAAGTGACAGGTGTTGAAATGGTATGCTTCATATTCTGAATGAAAGATTATTAAGAAGGTAATAGCTGATAGTTGTATAGATTTACAACTATGAAATGGATAGATTCTCCCCTCTCCTTTGCAATGTCCAACGTATTCTGTGCTCGTGACAGTTCCTTTATTGTCATTCCTACTGCAGCAGAATGTGCATCACGTTTGCCTGAATCGCTAAAACCAGGGTGTTTCACTCTGGAAATAGTGTCTGATAGCTTTTTAGTTTTCGAAATAAATCGTTCAATTCATAGTTGCTTGTATCCTTCTAAGCCATGCTGAATGCTGTCAAGCAAGCGTACTTTGGTACCTTCATCAACATACTGTTTGGTGACAAAGTTGTGGAGAGGAACATGTTCATTTACACCATATGAATTTTCTATTTTTCGTATAAACTGCAGAAGCCGTGTGACATTGATATCGACCAGCTGCCCTTTCTTTCCTGTATGTTCATAATGGGATGACTCGCGGTGATCCATCGCCTTTGCATTTTTTAGTTCCAAAACACCATTGCCAATTGCAAGAATTCATGGTAGATCAGCTGCCATTCACCAACATACTCACACCTTCTGGTTTGACCAACAATGCCTTCTGAGATTTTCTGGGATCTTTGGATTGTCTGTTCTAATTTATGTCTAGAGCAACCGCATTAAATCTTCCTTCCCTGTCCCGTAGTACAAAGTTCCCGTGTGTAAATGTGTGGTACAGGAATTGGTTGTCCACCTCCGGTTTTGTGATTCTCTCCAAGTACCTTGAACCATACCGTAGATACTTGATACAGTCAAACTCCCGAAACACGCTGATCAATAATCCAACTGTTTCCACGTATAGCTGCCAATCTTCTTCACGATCAGATGTCACAATGCTTTTCACTAGACCCACGAGATAGGACAAAATACCCCAATACTGGCAAAGTTAAGATTTTGCACAACATTCATCAGTAAACGCGGTAAACCTTTGTTTAAGACATTCAGTCTTCTTTAACAAACTATGAAATTGATGTTTACATTTCTGGCCATCATTTGATTGCAGGGCCTCTTTAAGCTCAGTAATTTCTGCAACTAACACATGGGATTCATCAAATGTATTCCTCTTCCAAAAAGCTTCCCACATCATAGATTCGATTGCTTCTGACACGATCAGCATACCTTGACAATTGTGTGATCCATTCAGGGCCGTCCGGACAGTCTTCTCTCCAAAGATTTCCGACTTTATTAGAGCATCATCTATCCAACTTCCACTGATGTACCTCCCCGCACAGCGAAGAGCCACCTTTACTAAATGAAACATTCCCATCATGGGGTAAATATCCATACATTCGTCAAGGTTTACAAGGACAATATCAGCAACAGTGTGGAAAACACCCGCAACACAGAAAATTGGCGTGGTAGGTTGAAATACCTGAATTCGCACATTCTGATCGTTTTTCATGGCTGAGTATACAGTGGCATATTCCGTGACCGGTGATGGAATCACTGGAAGGAATCCCACACGCATAAGTGTTACTAAAGAAATCTAAAATACTAAAGCATGGAATCCACTCCATGGAGGTACTTGGCCTTTATCTTTCACTCGCAGTCCGCATCTTGCTAATGTAATGAGAAACCCTTCATTAGCTGCCTCGTGTGATGCAGTGTTAGATATGTATATTCCAACATCTTCGGCTACTCTGAAGGATTATGACAAGATTGGCCGATTTACTGATTTAGGATGGTGGGCCACTTGTTGGCATGGGAGCTCTGATGATAAATTGCAACTGCACTTTTTCAGGGTTGTGCCAGAGACATTTGGTTTCCCATGTGGAGTTTCGCCGGAACAATTTTGGAAGAGCACCATCACGTGTCATGCGTCCCAGATGGGCCAGATAATAAAGAACTGTCTTCAAAGTCAAAGTTATCAAGCGCACCTATGGTAAAGCTTGTGTTATTGAAATGACACGGAATGGGTATACTATTGGCGTCACATGTCTGTATGGTATAGGCAGACAAGAGGTTCCGAGTTCTCAAAATATCAGCGTAGCTGGTGGATACACCAACTCCGTTCACAGATGTTATCAAGTCTCTGCTATTGCACTTATCATATATACTGTGTGCAGTCATCACATGAAGAGGGGGTTTCTTTGAGCCATTGTGCATATTGCAAGACATAATTTGGAAAAGACACCAAAGCTTCACCGCCTGACATTTTAAACTACTGATCTGATCAGGGTTACTATCATCATTTATATCACACGAGCAATCATTTTCATTAACGAGCTGCAATGTTTTAATTTGCAACATACGTAACTTGCTGATATTGAACAAAGATAAAAGAATGTTAACGGTAGGTCCGGAATTCTAGTGGTTTCCGATGACTGGCGGAGCTCAGTAACATCACAAAATGAATTCTAACATTTTTCATTGCTTGCCTCGACAGATTACCTGCTGATTTGACGGCATTATGTGATCTTATCTTTGCAGCGAGATCTTCCGAGCTTAGGTTTGATGAAAACACTGGGAAGGGTTAATTTTTCCGGTGGGATTGAAATTTGTATTTTGTCTTGATATGTCCTCACAAGAAAGATTTTCACCTCGTTGTTACGGATTATAACAGTATAACAGTATCGTCAGTGCTGTTCATTTGCTCTCTAATCTCTGTGTTGTTGAACATTTTGGAAATGAATTTGAATGACAGGTGACTAATGCAACAATAGCCCAGTTAAAACTAATTTTACAAGTGCGATGCGCTATAGTTACGACAATGGCAGCTTTGTGAAAAATGTCATAAATTCTTTAGACATACAGACAGACAGACAAAATAAGTTTAATGCAGAAACGATTGCTCCGAGCATTAAGATAATGCATTTAGTTAATTGATTGACCTAAAAACCCTATACTTTGGCAACATAATTATTTTGATACATGCTCTAGTTCCAGAGATATCCAATATGTATATTGAAACGTCCGCCATTTTGGAAAATTGTGGTTTTCTTCAAGGATTTTTATTCGCCATGTTGGAAATCTGAGAATGGCTACTCCAAGCACAAAGATAGTGCATTTATTCAATTTTTCGACATCAAAAACCTATATTTTGGCACCAGAATTAGCTTGATATATACTTTAGTTCAAGAGATATATAATAAAAAGTCACAAATGGCGGCCATCTTGAAAAATGGTGCTACAAAATTTAGGCCAAGGTGTTGAGATTTGGTCCAGACACATATACAACCAATAACATTTAAGGTACATATATTTCTTGCGGGACTATTGGGCAGCGCCTATATATACATTTTGCATTTGGACCTGAGGGAATAAAAAGTGAACTTGGCCATTAATAAGGCTCGGTACACGCAGGCAATCAGAAATTTGTGTAAAATCATAATGTTTGATATCAGCGCAAATAAAGCAATTGACTTTGGTCCCTGCGCCGTTAACCAACGGGCGCGTCGATATCAAATTCAATATCTGTCCCTGCGCCCTTGACCAACGGGTATGCAATGAATGTCTAATTTGATATTGGCCCCGCGCCGTTGGTGAATGGCGCAAGTTTGCTATTGGCGCATTACATAGCGTCAAATGTGACTTGAGCAGACATAGGCCCCCTATTCGCAATTCAAAATGGCGATCATAATGATGCTACTTTGGTAGTCATCAACATTTAACAGCAAAGTAAATCGTTGTCAGGAATGACATGATTCGCCGGTATTATTCCTTATGACCCTAACACCCGGTAAAAAACGAAAATGAATCTGAAGAATTTGAAATAAACCCTTTATTGACGTCGGTACTCCGATGCTCTCCGGCGTGTGCCAATTGTGTGTGTAGGTAGCGCATACCTGAATTTAACGAAAGCACACCTGAATATAGTATTCTCTAAGTATGTATGATTACTGTATTCTGCGGCTGTAGTAGTAGAAACATCCTACAGCTGCAATCAACCCTTCTTCGCTTTTGCGCGCTGTGTCTTGTCATCAGCCAAAATCCTTAGCTTCCTCAGGTCCATTCTTGACTTGAGTGTACCTAATCCTGCTTTCTTGATGTCACCTCGTAGCACGCTTAGTAGATTTATGCAATGACGTCCTCTCCTGGCTCAGTATTTGCTGGCTCCGAGTAGGGCGAATTCCAAGGCTCTCTATGCTGGTGTGTCTTCTGACATCCTTAGCGCATGGTCAAACCTGGACCATCTTTGCTGGGCGACATTTACAGACAGCGGAGGCGTATTACACATCTTGTATAGTGCATCATTGGAAATTATGCTCTCTGGCCATCGGTGTCCAGTGATGGTGTGTAGGTGTTTGCAGTGGCAGGCGTCAAGTTTGTCTAGAGCTGCCTTTGGAGCTGCCCAGCTGTTACAGTTATACATCATCAAGGATACGCAGGTTGCATTGTATAAACGTAGTCTTTTTACCAAGGGCATCTTTGATCTACGAATTCATAGCTTCCAGAAGGACTGAAAAGCTATGTTCCCCATGATGCAGCGTGCAGCAAGGTCAGCAGTACTGCAAAGCAGTGAGCCCAGGATTTTACGTTTCCTCCATGGTTCGCCGCCACAAAGTGGGTCGTCATTTTCTTTAGTTTCATGCTATGTAGATAGATATATGTGGGTGAACTCTGTTTTGGATTCATTCTTAGAGATTCTCAAGTTTTAGTTTGCTTGCAGCTATTGGGAGAAGTTCGTCTTGAGGGTTTCTTTTCCTCATCTATAAAGTCCACATCGTCGGTATATTCCATCTCTAGCGGCATGCCCAGTATTGACACCGGGGTGGGGGTGGTGGGGTTTGGGTGGTCATGTGGAGTTTTCCCGCACGGATTTCAATACAGCAGCCAGGTAACAGGTGAAGAGCACAGGGGATAGACCATCTCCCTGTGGGGAGTTGATTGATGTCTCAAACTCTACAGACATCAATGACTTGACTCGTACTCTCAGCTTGGTGTCTGCAAGCAGTAGTCTCACTAGTCGTAGCTCATCTTCATTGCAAAAGGCCTGGCGTAGTACATCTAGGATCTTTGAGCGTTTAATTGTGTCGAAGGATCATGACATGTCAATGCCCATTTTTGTGGAAATCCCAGTGTTTGGACATGACTACCGACACAAGCATGCGTTGAGCGCATATAATGTCTGCGCAGCTGCGTCCACGTTTGAAGCCACTTTGACATGATCCGGTGAAGTCGTCGATCTTGTCTCGGATGCGGCATAGAGTAACATTGGATAGGATTTTCCGTATGCTGTTAAGGAGCACAATGGGCCGCAGATTGGCTTGGTGGCCAGGTGGCTTCTTGGGCTTGGGTAGCGCGATAAGGATGCCTTGGCCAACAGCGTCGATGGGAAGGTGGTACATACAAGCTGAATCGATTATGTGCGTGATCGGTTTTGAGATAATGTCACTTGCATATTTGAATAGTTCATTGCTTATGCCATCAGGTCCAGATGCACGTCCATTTTATGCCAGTATTCTCTATAGGTGGCAATATAGAGCGATTTTCTCGCTACTGTTAATTCACTATTGATCCTTTTGAAAACATTATATTTGAAAGTCACGTGTTAGCTGACATCATAATCAAAAGGACGTAGCTCATCAAGAAGGTCGAAAACTTCGTCACGAAAGTGTACCAATTGTATGTCTTTGATGACTTTACAATTTAATAAATATTCTGTCAATATTTTGAAACTTATTCGACAGTGTGCTGTTGCTACCTATGCTGTTGCTCCAATAGGCAGCAACATCATAGATAGCAACCGCACACTGTCGAATTAGTTTCAAAACTCGTGAGCTAAATGGTTGCAATTCAATTATGTCATAGGCAGCAACAAGGCCAAGTGAAATTAGCTTTAAAAATATTCAACAGCTTAACTGCATAGTTACCATGAAATTTACATTCTGATAATTTAGGTTTCAAAGTTTCAAATCGATACTACCGTGCCGAAAAATTGGCGGAGCTTAGCTAGATATAGGTGGAGCATAGCTAGAAATAGATATACCTCTATTGAGAGACTGCGATCCCACGGTTAGAATGGCTGGCTGTTATATCGTTTTTGGTCTACCTACCTTTAACATAGGATGCCGATCTTGATGGTGCTGAATTATTGACTTCCTCCGAAGCTCTACCATATTTGCAGGCTTCATGGTGAAGAACTGCTTAGTGTATACGCGACACGAGACGCGAAGACTTCCTAAGAAAACCGGTCTTTGTCGGGTCATGTCTCTTTTATGCTAACATCTTATCTTTAATCACGATAAGGCTGATATTCAGAGAATAATAAATCTGGATATATATGACGCTTCAAGTACAAAAGCAGAATTTAGTGAAGTGAAATTTTGAATAAGAGTTTTGTCCAGAAATTGGAACTGTAGAGGTGGCGATCATTGATGTCGTTGGTGATCATCCTGCTGGTACCCAGATAACGGAGCTTACTGGGCCGCTGCTGGGACGATATCGTGCCGATACTGAACGTAATTGCGCCAGTAAGTTGCGTTATCGGGGTACTATATGATCGGACATAGGGTCAGAGCATAATTGAATTGCAACCATTTAGCTGACAATTTAAACTGGAGTGTTTACCAAACACGGCTAATACCTATTGGCTGTTTCAACACAGAAGTGCACTTTTAGGCCTACTTTGTTATTACGCATACTCAGAAAGCACTAGAATTTGCAGTCGCAAGTATGAAAAGGTATCAGGCACGCGAAGGAGGTCACAACATCAACTTGTATTTTGCGATCGGATATCAAATAACACAATCTAGGAGCACTAAAAACTAAAAGGAGCCCTAACGGAGGGTTGGAAGCTCGCAGTGGACATGTCCCAGTGGAGAAAGTTGAACAAAAACTGATTGCAGATCAAAGTTTTCAGTTCTTCATCTGCAGAACACAGTAACACATCGTCGTCGTCGTCGTCGTCGTCGTCGTCGTCGTCGTCGTCGTCGTCGTCGTCGTCGTCGTCGTCGTCGTCGTCGTCGTCATTGTTGCTACGCTGGCATACGCCGATTTGGCAATTACTTTGAAATAACTCGGGTGAAGTTGTAATGTGCTAGTCATTTCTATCTTCTGCTTGGAAAATAATGGCTTGCAGTAGTTTAATCTGTGTTGGCGATTCTCCACATTTTGCAACGACGAATTGGCAGTTGAAAATATGGTGACCACTTCTAATATACAATATATTAACATTTATCACCCTCTACTGTTATTTTCACTGTATTTGTTTTGTATATATTTTCTCTTTAACCCTTCGATTTCTAATGTATATAAACAACGAGCCAACAACCAGCGACTTCTCTTCCATGGTATATATAATTACTAACCTCCGTATCTTATAAGTAAATGCCTGAGCAAATACAAAATTGTTGAAGAATTATTGACACATTGTTAGAGTTCGCTGTAAGGGTGAACACGTGGAACGGCAAGATAACCGTTTGATAAATCACTGCGTGGTATAGGCCTAACTGCCGATTCTTTAGGTCTAATCTCTGCGCTGGGCGTACTGACCATATTCTTTAGATCAAAACATTTACCTGGACATTTTCTCGTGTACCTTAGTGCATGTTATTGGGCCGGTACTGGACCAATACCGGGCCAATACGGCCCGGTATTGGCCCAGTGCCGGTCTAGTAACTTGTGTTATCAAGGTAATGAGGAGCAATTTCATTTAATGCGCGTTCATTCGATGTTCTTTATCAGCTAAATGTACGACCGCCTTCTCAGAATAGAGTTAACTCTAGTCGACAGTTAAGTTGACAGTTGCGTGTTATATGCTTTGCCTTGTGCAAATTAACTCATGTACGATTTTTCATCACCTTCGTGGCATCGTTTGACCATTCAGCATACCAAATTAACCGCTTTCGAAACGGGTCACGTGCACTTTGAAAGCATTGCTTCATTTTGGAAAACATTGTTGTACTTTGGAAGCAAAATCACATTTGGGAACCAAGCAGATGGACACATTTTACTAGCATAAATCCGCAGACGGAAAAAATGGCTGGTTGAAACAAGTCACGTTTCAACGCCAAACGGAACCACCAAGGTTATCTCCCGTCCATCTAGTTCTTCAGGATTTGCTGCAATCACGACTTTGCAAAGTGGTTACGAACACTGAAAAACGGTTCGCCATTTTCTTCACAATGACCGTGGATGGCCAACAACAATTATTTTCCGTTTTCTTGGCATTCACCTCATACATTTGATATGCGAAACATTGCTCTGAAACAATGTTTTTATGTTTCCGCAACCAAAACACAATTTCTATACGGGATAATAGCGTGATACACCAACATTCTTACATCGAGAATCACGGTTATCGCGCTACTCGGAATACATTCTTGACATCCATTGCTATTTTAAAAACAAAGATATTTATCTTTCGGTTTATTGCTCGTCACCATAATATTGCCTGCATGTATGCAAAACAATAACAACAACACGAACAACAACAACAACCAGCATTTTATTGACGTAGGAATATAACGATGTGCGTAAATGGCACTAGAAATTGTAATCAGTAATTGGCCAGCGCGGTATCGAGATTTGAACGCGTTCATCTGCACGAAAACTACGGTGACGTTGATAACAGCGTTGATGAAAACTGTTGCTGTCTTAGACATTGATTTCAAAATGAGCATCGGTTTTTGTGAAGTCAGGTAGGGAATAATGAGAATTGATATTTCAGCATTGGAATGGTTGAATTTCTGCCATGTTGAGTATCACATCTGTAAGATAAGCTTGGCACAGATTATAGTGCATTTTACATTATGATAACGGCTTATCATGTTTGTTGTGAAAACTATGGCGCCACGACATTCAATATTGACGCTTTTCAGGTGTGATTAGCGTCTCTCTGTCCCCGATTCAAGCACAGATACATAATATAGCTGAGAATTGCAGGGTTTTTCATTATCTAATCTTATTTTTTCTGCATTTTCTTATTTATTATATATGGAGGTAATGAGCTCTAGTTTAATGTGGCGTAACAAAAGCATTTTAATCCGTTAATGTCTAAATTTGATCCAGAAAATCGAAATAGTCCTCTTTCCTTACTGAATGTCAATTTGCGTGACAAGAGGAGATTACCTTTGAAAAGTTATCACTGGATGGCTGGCACGGTTATCGAGTCACTTATTCCAATGGTAATTGTCCAAAATCGTCTTCATCCTGCCTGTGAATAGTCATTCCTCGAAAACAGTGTAGATGCCTGACTTAACCTGCTTCACTATGAAAGTTAAATCGGGATGTATGGGTGTTCTGATAGTGGTATGTCCGCGAGTAAGGGGTTCGGGCGTCCTCCCCATGCACATTCTGCAATCTAGATGCGTTCAGCGGTATTTATATATAATAGTAAATGATAATGCAGAGTTGTTTTCGCTGAACATGTCATGTTTATTTTTACGAACCTTTCAATGTTGGGTGGTAAGGAGTTCGGATAATACTAAGACAAAACGGACACCATATCACACTTGCTGGCAAAACTTTACATGTAAATATTTTCGGACGTGGACGTCGTAAATACTTTCGCTAGATTCATAAGTATATTGTAGCAATGGGTACAGAAACCAATTCTATATTCGCAACCTAGACATCTGGCAGTATTAGCAAATTTCAAAGCTATAGATTATTTTGCATATACTTATATAGCTTAAACTTACCCAATCCTAATTGTCTCGAAGGTGTTATTTGCAACTCTGTTTTACATAATAATACGCCCTTTCAATCTTAAAGTAAGCTCGTTGCATCAGATGAAAATAGCCTCCTCCCCTTGTGGAAACCGTGGATCATAGTCTGGTAGATTGTGCAAGAATTGTTCAAAATAAGAAAAAGTACAAAAATTGGTACATAGATAGCTTATTCCAGGCTCTTTCAGAGAAATTCGCGACACCTCATACCGGGTGACTACTGGGCCACATTGGCCCGGTAGTGATTCAGTGGCTACCCAGTAATCTGCTTTGTCAGGGGTTTAATGGGATATAACTCAGAAGGGAAAACAATTTTTAACTTGTAGATTATTCGAGCAATCCGAAATCAGTTCCCCAAACCAACCTATCTTGCAGACCTGTCCGCTTCACACGGGACCTAGAGATGCAATGTGGCCAATGGTGACCACGCTACACAGAAAACTATCGCTCCAGGCAAGACCTGGAAATAACGATGACCTTTGGTTCACCGGCTGGACTTGTGGTCCAATGGCGCGACGGACAAGAAGAAAATGATTGACAATTTTGTGCTGGGGCGTCGGGGCTAATCTTATACAATGTAACATCCCAACTAAACACTCCTGCAAACAATTCTGAAAGAAAAGCCAACCATGGTTCTACAAGAGAAAACTAAACGTCTACAGCTCGCCTACATTAATACTGGTACTACGGTACATGGTAGAGTCATACTGTTGTTGTAACAGCAAAGTTGATTTTTGCAACACGGGATCCGTGTTTACAGTATGCGATATACTATTCTCTTTCACCTCAGATCATGGTCCATATTATTCAGGTGAACATATCTCTAATGACAACTTTAACGTGATGTTCAATTAAAGCAAGGAAGGAAACTTGATTTTTAAGCAATGAGTTGTGATTGTAATCGCGTCTGTAGCAAGGAGCCAATTTACGTACAACGATAAGTACATGTAACGGAAGCAGTGTTACATTTGCTTGAACATCTGCAAGCCTTCCTACATCCACATTTCATAAGTTTGGCATGCCTTAAAAGCTCCCGGAAGGATGAACCAAGTGGGGATCAGGTTTATGTCACTATCTTGTGCTTGCTATCATTCACAGAACATAGCATATTTTCACATGTTATCAGGGCACACACACACCAAATAACAAGATAATAAAGAATAAACTAATGCTTTCTAGGCGGCCTTATTTTCTGTCATTCGAGGAATATGCCTAAACATTGAGCATTGATGCTGCGCTACCATCACATAGAGTGGCATGTTGCACAATTTCTGACGTTGAAATTATGCTGTGTGGCTACCGGTGATTCATAATGGTTCGCAAGTGTTTGCTATGGCACGCGTCGAGCATGTTCAACAGTATCGTTGAATATGGCCATTGAGACACATCTAGCATTGTATACGTGCATATTTACTTTCATACGAATGATAGTGCCGAATCTGTTGCTTCTAGAATGGAAAGCTATTTTTTCTAGTACACAACGATTTGCAATAGTGATTCAACTGCTGAGGAATGCTCCTAATATTATGACCATCCTCTACTACTCCTTTCCCTGAAGGAATGTATATTCATCATTCCTCTCTTTTGTGTAAGACAGGCATGAATGCATGTGTGAACTCGTCTTGGCATCATTTATGAAGATGTTTGTGACTTTGAAGTGGTTTGTAGATATTGGACGCGATGGGCCTTTCCAGTTGTAGCTATGCCCCGCCCATCACTAGCTAAGCTCCACCCACACTTCGCCGTGTTGTGATTGGTCGATCCCTGAATGCAATGACAATCATTTTCCTGAAAACTATACAGTTAAGTTGTTGAATATTTTGTAACTAATTTGATTGTATGCTGTTGCTAAAGCCATACAAGTCGTACAACAACGCGTATTCCGTCTTCAACTGTGCATTCGTGACGGACTTATCGTTGTCATTTATGACGTCATGATGACGTCATTGTTGGTGATGTACATCATGTAGTTGATTATAATGTCATATGGTGGCTGTATACAGTAGAAAGTTCCATTCATCAATGGAATGATTTTCTTCATCGAAAAATCTTCCGCATCTGAATTTTCCATCTGTAGTGGCATACCTAGTTTGGTATTGACTCTAGAAGAATGGAGATGCAGCGATGTAGAAGCTGAAGAGTGATGGCCATCCATCCTCCTGTGTCAACTTTTGTAATAACCTTTGATTTGACACGAACGGCCAGTTTTGCGTTTGCCGGTACTGTAGGAGTCTCACTATATAGGCGTCGGCCGTCATCCTTACGATCAGCTTCGTGTCCGAATGGAGGATTCCAGTTTCTCAGTCAATCATATGACGTCATAATCAACTACGTGACGTGTATGATGACGTGATAATCGATTACGTCATGAAAGACGCAGCTAAGTTCCTCACGAACGCTTAATTGATGACGGACTAAGCGTTGTTGAACGAATTGTATGTCATTGCTATTTAATAGAAATGCTGTTGAAAATTTTTTAATTAATTTGACGGGGCCATAGGCAGCAACAACAACACCCAGTCAGGTTAGTTTCAAAATATTCAACAGCTTATACCTGTATATTTTTCTGGAAATTGAGATTCCGAGAGTGTAGGGATCGATCGATCTCAACAAGGGCGAAGTGTGGGTGGAACTTAGTTAAGATGGGCGGGGATCGAATAGCTAAAACAGGATTCCTCCTTCGAAGAATATATGTAGTCTTCTGATGCCATCATATGCAAATACCATGCCGGTTCTCATTTTATGGAAATCACGAGTCGCTGAGAGAATAATCAACGTTAACATTCTTTGTGAACAGACAAAATCAGCTATTCTGCCAGTTTTCCCTAAAGCTGTCAATCTTATCTCTGATCCGAGATAAGGTTACATTTGACAGAAACTTTCTAATATCGTCCAAGGTCACAGTTGGACATGCTATGAGAGGTCAAGGTTGTACGAACAGTGTGCCGTTTTCCAACAGCAAAATATATATAGGGAGGAGCTGTTTAAAAGCATTTGTAAAAAGAGAAAAGATTTGCTAATGTGTTCGTGTCGGGTGCTGGAGTGGTATTACCTTCATTAAGCAGTTTTATCGTGCCATTTCGCCTTTTCGACGGTTCTTTAGGACCGTCATTCCTTTTCTGACCGGTGATTATGTTATTGTATTTAGCCGGGGTCTCGGTTGGTCAGCAAACAGATCATTCTATAGTTTCTCAAGATTTTCCCTGGTCAGAGGCGATGAAGTGCGTGCGGCGAGTGGTTACTGAGCGCAGTTTCTTACAGCTTTGGCGGCTCTGGACATTTATGACCGTCGTCAGTAGAAGAGGTCTCATTTCCTAGGCCACTTAGATATATACCGAACCGTAGTCCCATCCTTTGTTTCTGGGACAGCATTCCCATGAGGGGAACGTCAACATAGCATCCGTTTTGCGTGATAGTTTGGCGCCACGGTTGTCTTAGCAGCTGATGATTCCGCCCATTGGATAACTTTGGCTAGATGTTGTTTTGCTTCACAGCGGTGGTCAACCTGTATCATCTGGTCAGCTACTGCCCCCACCCCACCCCCATACGACGTCTGTGTGGCATTGTCGTTGCTTACTTATGAAAGATCAGGCCTTAGATTGGAGGATTACAGTTTTAGCTATGTCACGCCCCCCCCCCCATCTCTAGCTAAGCTTCACCCACATTTCGCCCGTGTTGGATTCGATCGATCCCTGAACTCGTTGACTATCAATTTTCAGAAAGCTATACAGGTTAGCTGCTGAATATGTTGAAACTAATATGACTGCGGGCTGTTGTTGCAGCGCCCAGTCAAATTAGTTTCAAAATAATCAACAACGTGTTTATTAAATACAATTCGTGACGTGATGATTATGACGTCATCCTATACGTAGCTTAGCTTATTATGACGTCATATGATGTCTGATTATAGATGGATATACTGGAAAGGTGAATTTTCACATATAACGTAATCAATCAATTGTTTCAAAATGTTATTGACTTCATCTACTCATTTCCAATAATTGGACTGGATTTAAACTCATGTTTATAGACACAATTAGCCATGGTTTCCACTGTTAAAAACTTTCAAATTCTGTGGATAATACGACAATATCGTGTGATTGCTTACGAGCAGTTTATTCAGGATATGCATGCTGGCATATATCAATTTAATTGACATACAAGAACAACGAAGTAGTCGTGATCTTGTTGAATTGAAGAGTCATGTGTGGGACGCGTGTCCGGTAGAAGGTTAGTGCCGGTGGTGTGGGAGGGCCGATGGTCTCTGTAGTGGCCTTGAGGAAGGTCCCATTTACAGGCTAGAAGAAAAATTATCACAAAAATGGCTGGCTTGATAATCGAATCATTCATGACGTCATGATCATGACGTCAACACGCACGTCGTGTAGTTGATTATGACGTCATATGATTGATTGAAGAAATTGATTCATGACTTGCACTGCGAAGGCTCGATGAAATCTGAGAGAATACAGTGTTCATTAAGAAGAAGTATATGATTCTCCTGAAAGGTATCTATGATGCAATTGGTGAAAACATAACAAATACATTATTTGGATTCCATGCCTTTACAGGCTGCGACACAACTTGGCCCCCTCTAGAAGGACTATCCACCGAATAACAAGAAGGTGCTGGAACGATTTGTGCCCCTTCCTCGTACAAGCCATAATACAGACGTGGGATGGACATCTTCAGAAAATAACTTGCCGAATCTGAGAACCTACCGCCAACCAAAGGAGCACTTGAACAGCACATAGACAGGGCAGCGTATCAAGCAATGTACCTTTCCACCTCTAGCTAAGCACACAGTCAGATTGGTTTCAAAATATTCAACAGAACATTTATAAAATAGTAAATACATAAAATTCGTACAACAACGTATAGCCCGTCTTCAAGTATGCGTTCGTGAGTACTTATCTACATCATTCATGACGTCATAATTACGTCACTCATTAAAATGTCATTATACACGTCACGTAGTTGATTATGACGTCATACGATGGATGGATAAAGTGAAAGGTCTATTGTGTGAAATCATGTTAAAATTGCCAAAGCAGTTCTACCATAGCCAAACGACTGTGGAGGGATATTGGTTCCTGCATGAGTGCTACACACCAATCATCATCTACCTGGCACCAGCGCGCAAGGCAATACTTGAACTCATCAACTATAACTGCGGGAAGGGAATGTTTGGTGTTCATGCAAACCGGTTGGCATTGTTTGTATGGGGATATGTAAATGTGGTGCCATGGAAGACACAAGTGCAAATTGTGAACCAGATGAGTACACCCATGTAAAGAGCAACTCGGACGACGCTGCTGAAGGCTACTAAGTATAGGTGTTTGCTAAACTATCTGTTTACAATTCACTTTTCCAGAGTATCCATCTATCATCTGACGTCATATGCCGTCATAATCAGCTAAGCGGCGTGTAGGATGACGTCATAATCATTACGTTATATATGATCCAATTTGGCCTATTTTTAACCCTTAACAGTCCGAGACGTTGTACGATTTGTATGTCGCCACTATTTAATAATCATGCTGTTGCATATTTTGAAACTAATTTGACTGGGCGCTGTTGCTGCCTTAGGCAGCAACAGCACCCAGTCAAATTAATTTCAAAATATGCAACAGCTTAACGGTATAGTTTTCTTGAAATTGAGATTCAGAGAGTGCAGGGATCGATCGATCCGAACACGATCGAGGTGTGGGTGGAGCTTAGCTAGAGATGGACGGGGCATAGCTAAAACTGGAAAGGTCAAATACCATGGTATCTGATATGAGATACAGCATGTCATACTTAAAGTGATTTTTATGATTTGGTTATGATTTGGTTATGATTTGGTTATGATTTGGTTGTGATTTGATGACGGCAATACTGGATTTATGCAAAAAAGAAGGAGCTGTACAATGACAATACTAGCTATTTCAACGAATTCCCCCATGTCAGAAAACCAGAAACTTGATTTTTAGATCAATTATAAATGTTATATATAAGATATAAATATTTCTAACCGAAAATCGAAAAACAAATGGCCGCCAAATATCCAAGATGGCCGCTAAAAATGCCAACAACATTTTCAGAATCATTGAGGTTCTCTGAATAACAACCCATTGGCATATGTAAATTATCAGACAAATCCAACCATTTCACATATGCCCCAGGACTAATGTTACGTAGTATGAAGCCGCTTGGCACTGGTATGGTGGGAAGGGGTGGGTGGGTGGGTGGGGGGGTGTGTGCGGTTGTGGTGCGGGGGTGGGGGTGGGTGGGGGTTGAGCCACTGAATTTGGAATGGTACACTGCCTAAAATGGAGGACCAAGGAAAATTCTGATATTGAAAAATACATTTTATTGTTTAAACAATAATTAGCTATACTCGCTTTGAGATGCATTCATTTGAGATTTATTTATATTGAATAACATTTTGCATTCATGAGCATTATTACATAGCAAACATATTTGTATACCACGTGTTATATTCATATTTAGGACCTATACCGTTCTATGAGTTTAAGCTGTAGCTATGATATACTTTGTAATCAATTGGACTGGAACGTGTATTACGCTCAAATTAGTTTCAAAATATTCAACCTAATATTCTTGCCTTGTACGAAATTTCCGTAACTTTGAAATAACTAAAGGCGTTATCTAGGCCACTACCCACCTTCCCTAATACCGTAGGTTTTTGGGAAGGAACCGGGCCAATATGACCCACTATGTGCTCTGTACTGACCCAGTAACCCGCTGTATCAGGGTTGTTGGAGGGTGATCCCATTTTAGGATCCGGATACCGTACTGGTTTACGGATCAAAATTCAGAAAATAGTATCACGACCGATCTGTATGGTTTGGTGCTATTTTATGCGCTGAAATCGGATAAAGCTTTAACCAGTTACTCCACAGGCCTTTGAATTCTCGTCCATCCATCCCTCTACCACATATCCCCCTACAATATACAATATACACAAGGTATGAAACCTTCATCTGTGGGCACCATTGTCAGAAAGCTGATTGGTTGGTTTGTAGTCAGAACCGTGATGTCAGCAGATTTTGACAACAAACCAACCAATCAGCTTTCTGACAATGGTGCCCACATATGAAGGTTTCATACCTTGTGTATATTATATATAGTAGGAGGATTATGTGGTAGAGGGATGGATGGGCGAAAATTCAAAGGCCTGTGGTTACTCATCCAACCCACCCACAATCTCAGGAACATCATGTGCCAAATCAAGGGAGATAATCTGTAAGGGGAGGTAATAACATATACAATGCAAGCCTAAAAGCATCGAACACAGAGAGTAAACTCGATGAATACTAAACAATAGAACGATAATTTATTCAAACTAATATGTACAGGTATTTTTATGTATATATTAATAATAATCATAACGCCGGTGGGGTGTGTATGTGTGTGGATATTTGGTGGTGGGGGTAGGGTTGGCTGGGGGATGTGGAAAAAATTAACATTATTATATTACGGAATCTGCTACGAGGCTACATTACCCAGAAATCTCTAGTCTGAAAACGATATTTGACTGACTTGAATCTGCTACTAGCGACTCATGAAGGATACCCTGGAATTCCCATTTCAAACAAAGCATACAGCTAACCTGTTGAATAATTTGAAGCTAATTTGACAGGAGGCCGTTGCTGTCATAGGCAGTAACAGCTTCCAGTCAAATTCACTTCAAACTGTTAAACAGAATAGTTCTTGCATTGTAAATGATTTTGTACTTGGTCTTTCGGGATCTAAGGGGGTAAAGCAGGTAGTTTACAGATCAGATTTCGTAACCTCCCTTGTTTCAGCTTAATCTTATAATGGTTAAACCTGCAAAATGGTACCTGCAGTGCTCTGGACTGATGTACATTTTTCAGGCCAAAAGAAGACTATTTTTGAAAATTTATGACTGGAATGACTGGCTCTGTAATCGAGCCAGTCATTCCAGTGGTAACATTTAAAAAAAAGTCTTCTCTTGGCCTGCACATGTACACTGTCAAAGCAAAAGGTTTGATTTTCTTGAATATTAACCATTTAATGATCAAGCTGAACAAAACGTGTGGCAACAGAAAGTTACTTTTATAAATTTCTGTGGCAAATTTACACACATTGTCTTCTCTAAACGGACATTTACTGAGTGAAAATTGCAATTTTCTTTGATATATTTAGAGCTTTATAGGGTTAATCACACCTACTTGATTTAAACAAATTTTATTGCAGGTTTTGCACAAAAGGTATTGATTCACATCCACGTTAAAACATGTTTCTATAAGTTAGTCTGATAATGCAGGTTACGGGGCCGATACCGAGCCAATACCGATACAATATAGTACGGTATTACCCCCATTACCGGCCTAGTACAACGCGTTATCACGGTAGCATTAATCATAGACAGTGCTCGGTTATAGTTGAAAATAATACCTTTTTCCCTATGAAAATTATATCTTTGTTTTAATAAATAATTGTTATTCCAAACTCGTTGAATGAGTAGGCAATAGGACAAAAATTCGAAATAATAAATATTTATGCTCAAGTTTATTCTACAATAAAGGGATCTTTCTCTAGTTATTCCCGCACATTTCTAGCTATTCCCGGCCCATTTCTAGCTATTCCCAACCCATTTCTAGCTATTCCTGGCCCATTTCTAGCCATTCTCGGCCCATTTCTAGCACGTTCCTCGCCCATTTCTAGCTAATCCGTGCCCATATTTGACGTCTGTTTGAATCAATTTGAAACTGTGAAACAGAAATTCCTAGAATGTAAAACCTATTGGTACGCTGTTAGACATTTTGGAACTAATTGTACTGGGGTTGAGGGTTGTGGTGGTGGGGGGGGGGGATGTTGCTCCCTATGGCAGCAACAGCTCGCGGTAAAATTTGCTTAAAATATTTAACTAAATGTTTATTAAATTGTAAACTCACCCAAGACGTGCAATTCGTACACTTTCGTCGCAGTCTTTTCGATTTTCCGGATGGAACTTCGCCATTTTGATTGTGACGTCAACTAACTAGTGCCGTAATTGATTATGACATATACTTTAGTGGCAGATCGGCCAGCCCCCCCCCCCCCCAAACCCCCTCTCCAATCTTCACACCTTTATCTTGACATTCACGTGATGAGAGAATTATCAACCTAACTTGGTGGTAATTCCAAAACTATTATCCTGATAACGCAGATTACTGGGCAGGAACTGGGTCAATACCGGGCCTTTTTGGCCCGGCATTGGCCCAGTACTGGCCCAGTAAACAGCGTTGTCAGGATAGAAGACACAAGCAGACATACTTTGCTATTTGGAGACTGTAATTGGTGAAGGAAAGCTCTCACCTAAACGATTACATTGCTTTACAATGCTGACGGGCACGGTAACCTTGACACAAGGTAGCAACACCTCATGGCAATGCCATTTTCATTATTTCCGAGTTTAATTTATGATCAGTTTGCCTGACAATCGCATCGGTTATTTTTGGATTTTGCAACGCGAAATAGATTAGTGAAAATAATAAGATTTACGCAAAACAGACATTCGAATTCTCGAGGCAGTATTTTATCACCGTTTAGGGAATTGGCTAATAGAATAGGATAATTCAACATACGGGGTACACGCACATGTTAGATTTAACATCCATAATCTCCGCCGAAATAGACAAAAGAGCTTCCAATCTAGAGATTTAACAAGACAATAGAAGCAGATTCCTTATTCTGTATTTTATGAAAGACGATGGAGGCTTGTACAGACGGTTATGGAATTGCGGGAATGCCAAACCGTATCTGATTGAGTAATTTGACAGTTTCCACATTAAACAAAGAATATTGTTATCTAAAGGTATGTTAGTTAAAAGAAAATGGGAGGTGCTGTTTTACTTAGAAGTTTTGGGATTTCCAAAATTGTCATCGCATTAATTGGCTTTGCTGAGGAGCGCATGATACCATAGGCCGATATGGCGACACGTCTTAACTATGACATTGCATTATCATCATTAACATAGTAGTAGTGTATTTTCACCATAAAGGTTTCAGAAACATAAATTATTGCATTTTATTTTCATGTCGCATATTTTTATGTATGATATCGCCTAACTTTATGCACGATACCGCACGATATCGCGCAATAGTGCATAATCGTACAAACAATTGTGCGATATCATCCGGGAAATTAGGCCATATCCTTCCTGATAACGCAGGCTACTGGGCCGGGAGCCCGGAACTGCACTAATACTGTCGCCAATGCAACCATATTTTGGCCAAATACCAGCTCAGTACCCCACATTATCAGGGATAGTTAGCAAAACTATATTGAATTTGAAATTTCGTGGTATCATAACTTTTTACCTTGCTAACCTACGATGAATATGCATGTAGCAATTATAAAATGAAATGCCTAGAATATACCTTCTATGACGTCATATTGGGAAGATATAACTATCACCTGGCCTGGGTTCGGATATCATTTCTACACATAAATCACATGATACATGTTAATTCATATGCCGTCTTCGGAACAATTTACAGAAGATGTTTGTTATGTAAAGTGTCCTCTAACTGCTGGTACTGCGGCCGAATCTCATGAAGCGTTTGTCTTTTTCTGCTGATTGTGATCCACTCGAGTCGCGTCCGAATCTCATAAATCGTTTTTCCTTATCGTCAGCACTGTCCGCAGAGTCCCGTCCGAATCGCATAAATCGTTTCTCGTCTTCCTGTGGTTCTCTCCCGAAGCGCATGAATCTCTTTTCAACGTCATCACCAGAGTCCCGTCCAAAACGCATGAATCTACCGAAACGCATGAATCGTTTGTCATCTTCTGCAGTGTCTCTGCCAAATCGCATGAACCGTTTTTCGTCTTCCTGTGGATCTCTTCCAAATCGCATAAATCTCTTCTCGTCACCGGCATCTCTTCCGAAGCGCATGAATCGTTTATCCTCGTTACTGTCACGTCCGAATCTCATGAAACGTTTACCAAAACGCATAAAGCGCTTGTCAGGTTCACCAGAGTCTCTTCCAAAGCGCATGAATCGTCCGAAACGCATGAAACGCTTCTCGTCATCTGCACTTCTTCCAAAACGCATAAATCTTTTGCTGGCCTCTCCAGCATCAGTGGCTGCATCCGGGTCACTTCTGCCAAATCGCATAAATCGCTTGTCCGCATTTTCATCTATATCCTGTCCACCTCTACCAAAACGCATGAATCGTCCGAAACGCATAAATCGCTTCTCGACGTCCTCATCATCGTCTTCACCAGGTTCTGATGATCGACCAAATCGCATAAATCTCCCGAAGCGCATGAACCTTTTATCGTCAGCGGCACGTCCAAACCGCATGAACCTACCAAATCGCATAAACCTTTTATCTGGGCTCTCTTCATCCTCTTCTGCAGTGTTATCATCAGATCTCTTACCGAATCTCATAAACCGCTTCTCCTTGTCTAAACTGTCATCGTCATTTTCATCTATCTTGTTATTTTCCTCTTTAGCATCGATTTTTTGTTTTACTTGTTCCACTAAAACTTGATCATCGTCTGTCGATCTTCGCTTTCGTAGTCGTATACCTTCGGCCTGTTCGAGATGTTCTACTCGTTCTACGGCCTGTTTCAGAAGATCGTCTAGCGAGGTTGCGCTTCCACCAGCTCTTCCGAAACGTAGGAATCGTTTGTCTTGAAATGGTGACATTCGAGCTCTCCCGAATCTTAAGAAGCCATCACCCGCCAACGCACGTCCGAATCGCATAAAACGTTTATCTTTATTGCCGCCTTCATCTGAAAAATAAAAAATAGAACAGCTTGTTAGCCTGGATATAAAACCGAATATAGGTTTTGTTAACGCCTTCATGCCGAATACGATCGAAACTGTCTCTGCAGTGGTCATGGGGAATGCACATTTGCAGGCTAAGAGAAGACTATTTTTGAGAGTTTAAAAGCTGGAATGACTGGCTCGATAACAGACCCAGACATTCCAGTGGTAAATAGCAAAAAAATAGTCTTTTTTTTGTTCTGAAGATTGATATTTAATAATCAAATATTTAGATTTTCTTGACCAAATTTAGCCATAAAAGGGAAAATTCACGTCGTCGGCGTCGTCTTAACACGTTGAGCCCGTGCAGACTAGCCAACGTACACATGTTTTTTATGTAATGAATACTTCGTTGAACATTTAGAAACTATTGGACCGTTCCAGTTTATCCATCCGCCTTATGACGTCATAATCAACTACGCGACGTGTAGGATGGCGTCATAATCAATGACGTCATGAATGGAGCAGATACGCACATCACGCACGCGTAATTGAAGACGGACTAAGCGTTGTTGTACGAATTGTATGTCTTTACTATATAATACACATTCTGTTGAATATTTTAAAACTAATTTGTCTGGGCGCTGTTGCTGTAATATAGCAGCAACAGCAACCAGTCGAATTAGTTTCGAAATAGTCAACAACTTACCTGTATAGTTTTCTAGAAATTGATAGTCATAGCGTTCGGGGATCGATCGATCCCAACATGGACGAAGTGTGGGTGGAGCCAGGGATGGGCGGGGCATAGCTAAAACTGGAAACGTCCATTTGACTCGGAGCTGTTGCTATCTATGGCATCCAGTCGCATTAAGCTAAAAATATTCAACATCTTTCCTGAATAGTTATCTTGAAATTGAGGCATTTGTTTTTAAGGGTTAAAAGGTCAACGAATAGCAGCGTTGTCCAGAGAACTTCGTTACAATAAAGATGGTAGTGAACATTTCAGCAGACCCGTCGTCGTCGTTGTTGTCGGCGGCGGCGGCGTTGACGATGACGATATTTTGTGATTTAGACATTCTCCTTTTTATTTAGCAGAACACGGGTGTACGTTTTGAGAACGACGTCGCAGAATGTTGTTGTAGTATATAGGGCCTGTAGCGAAACCGTTATTAGAATCAATAATAATGTCCAGTTTGTAAAGAAAATGTCGCACAGTTACGGCAGCGGTTTCCTAACTATAGATTCTGCCTTATAATGGCCCTTTCCAGCTTTAGCTATGCCCCGCCCATCTCTATATAAGCTCCACCCACACCTCGCTCGTGTTGGGATCGATCGATCCGCGAAGTCGCTGACTATCAATTTCCAGAAATCTATACAGGTACGCCGTTAAATATGTTCAAAATATTAAACAGAATAGTTATTAAATGGCAAAGACATACAATTTGTACAGTGTGTTGAACTATTAAAGCGATGCTAATCTCATCTCAAATGTTGTACTGCACGGATAGATTATGGTTTATAGATTCCAGATCATTCATATCCTGTCACATTCCCGTTTCTGTATCACAATTATCTGCTTTGTAATATCGCGTAAATGTTGAACAGTGATCGCCACCATTTTGTCTCCTCAAGCGATAGTGTGTGATGCCATGTAAGTGCCAATTCATTACAATCTTTATTATGTAATACTCATCTAGTTGAATATCTTGAAACTAATTTGACTGGAAGTTGTTGCTGCCTATGGCAGCAACAACTTCCAGTCAAATTAGTTTCAAAATATTCAACCGCTTACCTGTATGATTGCTTTTATACCACACTACCAAACTATAGCTGGCGCCTCTACGATGAGCTATATCCCTCGCCAGGCACACTAGGCTTTTTCTGATTGGTTGAAAAGTAAATCATGACAGCCATCATAGGCTGTAGAAACGTAGCATCATTTAGGTACTAAAGCCTGAATATCTTTCTTTAGTGTCATGAAAAAAAGCTTAAAATTACCTGTATAGTTTATGGCTGGCATATTAGATCACCTGAATAGCTATCAAGAGTTCAGATTAGTTATCCTTTAAGCGTTAAAGACTACTAAATCGAGTCATTCATGCCATAATTAATTATAGCGTCATGCTACATGTCACGCGGTTGACTATGACGTCATATGACCTCATGATAGATGAAAAACTGGAAAGGTAAATTCAGCCTATGATAAATTATTATCGTCTGGAAGAATAACAGTAACTCTCAATCCGAGACTCCCAGTACGCATTCATATCCATATCCGATGGATTTGTGAAAATAAAAATTGTTATCACTCGTGCCATATACGATCAGATATGTATAAATCAGGTCTAGCAATGCTAACACCAAATAATGGTGTTATATCGATTCTTCATTATTATTGATTTAAGTTTATGACACCAATGGCTTCTGGAATTGGAAGTAATATGAAGTCTCGGGCAGGTCAATTAACCCTTTAACACTCAATTTGGCCGAAACGACCTCTTCGGTTGTCTTGTGTAGAGTTCGTGTGCAGAACAAGACAAGATTATTTTCGAAACATTTCCAATAGAATGACTGGCTCAGTGATGAAGCCATTCATTCCAGTGGTAACATTTCAAACATGATCTCTTGGTCTGCAAATCGACATTTTCTATGAGACAATGGAAGCATCCAGTTTTAGTTATGCCTCGAGATAAACTGCCGTGTTGGGATCAATAAATCCTTGAAGTCCCTGACAATCAATTTCCATAAAACTATACAGGTAAGCTGTTGAATATTTTGAAACTAACTTAACTGAGCGGTTGCGGCCTATGACATGTTTGAATGAGTACTGTATTCTGCGGCTGTAGTACTAGAAACAGCCTACAGCTGCAATCAGTCCTTCTTCACTTTTTCCCACTGTGCCTTGTTCTCAACCGAAATCCTTGGCTTCCTCAGGTCTATTCTTGACTTGGGTCTACCGAGTCCTGCTTTTTTAGGCCACCTCGTAGCACACGTAGCAGATTTATGCAATGGCGTCCTCTCCTGGCTTTGTATTTGCTGGCTCCGTGTAGGGCGAATTCCAAGGCGCTCTGAGCTGGTGTGTCTTCAGGCATCCTTAGCACATGGCCAACCATGGCCCATCTTTGCTGGGCGACTTTTACAGACATCGGCGACATATTACACATCTTGTATAGTGCATCGTTGGAAATTATGTTGTCTGGCCAATGGTCTCCAGTGATGGTGTGCATGTGTTACGGTGGCTGGTATCGAGTGTGTCTAGAGCTGCCTTTGGAGCTGCCAAGCTGTTACAGTTATACTGCATCAAGGTTACGCAGGTTGCATTGTATAAACGTAGTCGTTATATCAAGGGAATCTTTGATCTACGAATCCATAGCTTCCAGAAGCACTGAAAAGTTATGTTCCCCATGACGCAGCGTGCAGTAATGTCAGCAGTACTGCAAAGCATTGAGCCCAGGACTTTACTTTTCCTCCATGGTTCGCCACCACGAAGTGGGTCGTCATTTTCTTTAGTTTCATTGTTTGTGGGTAGGTATATGTGGGTGAATTGTGTTTTGGATTCATTCATAAAGAGACTCTCAATTTTTAGTCTGCATGCAGTTATTGGAAGAAGTTCGACAATGGGTTTCTTTTCCTCGTCTATGACGTCCACATCGTCGACATATTCTATCTCTAGTGGCATACTCAGTATTGCCACACAGGTATTTCGTCTTGTGGAACTTTCCCGCACAGATGTCAATGTGGCAGCAAGGGAACAGGTGAAATGCACCGGAGATAGACCATCTCCCTGTGGGGAGCCGATTGATGTCTCAAACTCTACAGACTTCACTGACTTGACTCATACTCTCAGCTTGGTGTTTGCAAGCAGTAGTCTCACTAGTCATAGATCATCTTCATTGCAACTGGCCTGGCGTAGTACATCTAGGATCTTTGAGCGTTTAAGTGTGTCGAAGGCTCGTGACAATTTTGTGGAAAGTCCAGTGTTTGGACATGACTACCGACACAAGCATGCGTTGAGCCCATACAATCTCTGCGCATCTGTGTCCACGTAGGAAGCGTCTTCATGTGCATGCCATGTTTATTAAATAGTAAAAACATACAATTTGTACTGGCTCGGTGATAGGGCCAGTCATTTCAGTGGTAAACTTTCAGAAATAACCTCTTGGTCTGCATATCGACATTTCTTATGAGGCAATGGAGGCATCCAGTTTTAGTTATTCCAAGCGCATCTCTAGCTAACCCCAGCCACGATTTACCTGTGTTGGGATCAGTCGATCCCTGAGCATCCTGACTTTAAATTGCCATTAAACTCTACAGGTAAGCTGTTGAATATTTTGAATCTAATTTAACTGGGTACTGCAGCAACAGCGCCCAGTAAAATTGGTTTCAAAATATTTAACAGCGTGTTAATTAATTCGTGAAGAACTTAGGTATGCCATTCATGATGTAATTGATTATGACCTCAACCTAAACGTCATGTAATTGATTATGACTTCACATATCATTGGCTCGTAAATTTTATGAGTACAGGGTTAACACGTGGCGACTGAGTGAAAATTACGAACGCGTTGTCATAACGTACAAGCAAATCCATGCATCATCCTTCCCGTTCATAAATTCCCATTGTTTGTTAAAGAAATGCCATAATATCAGCTTATTTCGCCAATTTATAGTGTTCACAGTGTCATGTATCAGATTCGAGAGGAAATCCCATTTTTGGCAAAAATAGCGGAAAATGTAACCTGACAATGTGTAATTTTTATAACCAGAAATTCAATCTGTTTCTATGACAAATCCTTTTTCAAACAACCAGCGTACATATGGCTAATAAGTGTGCAGTACATGTTAAATAGCAAGTTGCGTGCCTGGGTTAAGTGGACGAATGCGATCGAGGTTGAAATTAAATAGACATAAGCGAAAAAGCTACACTATGTAAAGCGGAAGGCATGGTTAACACCTTACCAATCAGAGACCAGGGGCCACAAATTCAGTATGACGTAGGGAATATTCGGTTGAATATTTTGAAACTAATTTAATTGGGAGCTGTTGCTGCCTATGGCAGGTTCCAGTCAAATTAGTCTTAAAATATTCAACATGTTTCCTGTGTGTATAGATCGAGAGAGAGAGAGAGAGAGAGAGAGAGAGAGAGAGAGAGAGAGATCTTTCCTGTGGGGTGGGGTGAGAGGGGGGGGTGGTTGCTGGGGAGGGGGTGGCTTGGTGGGGGGGGGGGGCGTGAGATGGAGGGAGAGGGTACATGAACCTTGGCTTGTAACCAGTTGTATGCGATTATTATTTAATACACATTCTATTGAATATTTTGACAGCAATTTGACTGGGCGCTGTTGTTGCCATAGGCAGCACCAGCACCCAGTCAAATTACTTTCAAAATATTCAACATGTTAGTTTTATAGTTGCCATGAAATTGGGACTCTGGGAATCCATGGTACTGAGTACATAAATCGATCCCAACGCGTGCAAATCATGGGCGGAGATTAACTAGAAATGGGCGGGGCAAAGCTAGACATATATTTCTCTGTTACTGTATATTTGCTTTTGTAATCGTTTTCTCTGCTTTTTTCCCACTTTTTATTCGGTTGCCCAGCTCTGGGTAAGCCTATTGTCTATTGCGAGTGCGTGCGTTATTTTAGATATTTCTTTTTATCCAGACCAGGGTCCAAAAAACACAAGCGTATATAATAGTCACACGCATTGCGAATTCATTCTTTGGATTACGGCGTACTTTGATCTCGTGACAGAGTAGCGTAGTTCGAAATCGATGTGTTTGTGTATAAATATATGCTTGGAATACGAAAGCTAGTTCTTTATAAACTATTTGTTCAGAAGGTGTTGTAAATGATGTTTGCATGGGTTGATTGAAGATTAGAAATGCATTTTTCCCTAGTATGAACTCAACCATTTCTTCTGGAACAATCTTATTGATCAACTAAAAGCGGTCAGATGGTTTGATAATCTATGTCAGATGTCACATGGCCTACGCATTCAAGCGATACTTATGTGGTACTTTAAGGCAGGTGGTCTTTCGATTAATGGCCAAATTTGGCCAAGGGAATCAAGATATACTCTTACAGAATATCTCTTTGCCTGCCAAGAGAAGACTATTTTTGAAATTTTGCCACTGGAATGACTGGCTCGGTTACCGAGCCAGTCATTCCAGTGGTAAAATTGCAAAAAATCGTCGCTGTGCTGACGAAGGGGCGAATATTACATTTTGAGGCATTACCGCCTGTCGTTTACTGGTGAAATTAACTGAACATTACGGTACGCTGTGTAATAGTAAACACGCTGGTTAAGCGACAAATCACTGGTGGTGCGGGCGAATATTGCCTTGACACGTCAACATGTGCTTCACGAACAGGCGAACACGAAGTATTAATATCGCTAAGTACTGTTGGAATGAGAAATTGAAGAGGCGAAAATGTAGTAAATGCAACGAATTGTACATAACGAACAGGCGAATATCGGGCGAATAAGCCAATCTCACCAGCATAAAAAAAACGTTTCACGAAGAGGCGAATATGTATTTTAGTTAATTACTGCCTTTATTAATTAGGTAAACACATAATGGTAATATGTAGTCCGTAGAGGGGACCAAGCGCTTTCTATTGGTATGTCACTTTGAGTAATACATGTCTTTAAGAGTAGCATTATTTGTGATGGTAAATACAGAAAAACCTGAATGCGATTTTCTCAAAACTGTGATTTTCGATATTCCCCCCTTCGTCAGCATAGAATGTTAGGAACACAGTTTAATTGTAAGACCTTGCTTCCTACGGCAGTAATGTCGTCCGGCGCAATTGTGTTCCATATATTCAACAAACGTTTCTTATTAACTAACATGCCGTGTTTTTGTTTTGGTGACACGGTGATTTGTTTATGTCATGTACTGTACTGAAACTGTGCAAGCATGTGAGTACACAGCCCTAGGAGTTCCTTCTACTTACATATACCCTTCTTCACTTGTCTACGCTCGTCCGCTCCATCCTTCCCTAACGCCCCCGCAACCCCCCCCCCCCCCTCTCTCTCTTTCTCTCTTCCCCCCCCTCTCTCTCTCTCTCTCTTTCTCTCTATCCCTCTTTCTCTCTCTCTCTCTCTCTCTCTCTTTCTCTCTCTCTCTCTCTCTCTCTCTCTCTCTCTCTCTCTCTCTCTCTTTCCTCTCTCTCTCTCTCTCTCTCTCTCTTTCTCTCTCTCTCTCTCTCCTCTCTCTCTCTCTCTCTCTCTCTCTCTCCAAATGTATTATTACATTATTAATGTTAATGAAAATATTGTGCATCCGCTACTTGTTACTTAGCGTCATGTACAATAATTATATCATGTCGGAGACACAGGCATAAGACTTGCTCCCACTATGACTAAATAATTTAGTTTAAACCAAAAATAGTCTTCTCTTGGCATGCAAATGGACATTCCTCAGAACCGCTACAGAGGCCAGCTTTTGTCGGCCTCGTCATGAAAGTGTTAACCACTGTGATATCAATTCTCTATCTTGTACTGCACTAATAGCAAAGAAACTTATTTATATTTATCAACAATTTTGGTGGACGATTTTGCTGTCTACGATACGACAGCACAATCTTCCACTACATTTGTTGAAAAAGTACACCAATTCATCTTTTAATTTAACTTGAAAATTAAAAATTTTGACGACAAAGTGATAAGGGTTATAGGACCACAATTGCGTTGTTCAACGCGACAAGCTGTCTCTCTCGCAAACTTGCTTATCCACTTAGGTACTATACACTAAAAGAACTTCTTCATTCCCCATCGTTCATTGACTAAGCCAGTTTATGGCTTGTCATTTGGAATTATTGACTCGAAATGGCGGAGACTGTGTTATATGTGAAATAGCAGGAACAGCAAAGCTCGTGGTCAATTTAAAATAAGATTAGAGTAGGAATATCACAGTAAAATAAACGAAACTAAAACGTAATAATTGAGGAATAGTCTTGTACTTGTTATTTTGTCCACATCTCTCTCTCTCTCGCTCGCTCTCTCTCTCTCTCTCCCTCTCTCTCTCTCTCTCTCTCTCTCTCTCTATCTATCTATCTATCTATCTATCTATCTATCTATCTATCTATTTATTTATCTATCTGTTTCTTTGTGGGTCTCTCCCTCCCTCTGTCCCTCCCCCTCTCTCCATCCCACCCCTCTCTCTCACTCACTCTCTTTCACCCAACTTTCTCTCTTCTCCTCCCCCTCCCTAGATCCACCTCCCACCACCTGTCTTTCACACTGATCTGTACACCATTTCTCACCACCTCTCTTTCAATCTCTTAGACGTTTTAATATGTCATCTCCTGAATTGGGATAAGTATTTTACACGTATTTTTTGGATAAAATGTCGAAAAGGAGTTAGTGGGTCGACGCACGGGTGTGCCACAATGGAGAAATCCCGTTTTAGTTATGCCCCGCCCATCACTAGCTGAGCTCCACCCACGTTTTGCTCGTTTTGGGACCGATCGATCACTGCACTCTCTTCGATCTCTCTTTTCTGTATAGGCCTACAGGAAAGCTGTTGTATACTTTGAAACTAATTTGACTGGGTGCTGTTGATGCCTATGGTATCAACAGAGCACAGTCAAATTAGTTTCAAAGTATTCAACATCATCTTTATTAAATGATACAGACACACAATTCGAACAACCTGACGGGCGGCTAAGCGTTTAAGATGGGCTAAATCGAGTCATCCATGACGTAATTGATTATAACGTCAGCATACACGTCACCTAGTTGATTATGACGTCATATAATTGATGGATAAACCGGAATCATCCATCGTTTAATGTCGCGTTGATGCACACCGATTTTTGCATCAAATTGGTCCTAAAATCACATTCACCTATAAGAGGAAACAGGATCAGCTTCGATTGACCAACACTAGAGAAAGATTGTCTGATCCGTGGACTCGATGCAAACTTAATCCCAAAAATATATTAACTATATGCTTATCTGGACTCGGAAAGAAAAGCTTTGAAATAAGTCGTCTAATTTGATAAGATGGTCCATTTCATAATATGGTCCATCGTGTTCCTATTTAGGACTCGTTAACCTAGTAACGTGTCTATGTGACGGGCTCCGAGTAAGGTACAAAGCCAAGGCGTGGTCAGCCATGCTCAAGATTAGCGTAGCTCGAAACTGTAAGAATATATCTTGGAAACAAAAATTGTGGACGGAGCTACTACCAAAGCCAATAGTAGGACTACTATGGCCAGAAAAAGGGGAAGTGAAGACAGAGGATGTAATAATATATACGAACTGGCCTCTAGGGCCTCTAGGGCCTATACGCAGAACATGGCAGACAAACATCTGTACGTAGAGACGCACGGATAGTTTGAGGCAAAGGGACTGGACTCAGTAGCATGCGAGGAGCCTATTAGCATAATTAGCTCAAATCGTCTGCGTTCGCAGTCGTAATTTCATTCGAACGCTTAGAAAATCGTCCCCAGCGTTTTAATTATACCGGTTCATAGCATGGGCCCGTTTGTCAATTCAACACTTTCCTAGGCCAATTAACACCCAGCGTATGGATACAACTCAAAGGCGATTTGCCATGATATGGCACATGATGCTAATACACGTTCAGGAAACTCTACTTCACATTTTCATGACGAAGCCGGTCAAAACCGGCCTCTACAGTGGTCTTGTTGAATGTCAATTTGTAGGCCACGAGTAGTATTACCTTTGAAAATTTACCACTGGGTTGTTAAACGAACCAGTCATTTCTGTGGAAAAATGTTAAAAATAGACTCCTTGGTCTGCAAATGAACATTCAATATGAACATATTTCGAAGATTTTTACCAAATTTAGCCGTTAATCCCCTTCGTGTCAACAGCGCCTCAAAGCGCTAAAAATACTACTTGATATATCAATTAAGCATTTTGATGGTCAATATTTTTCAAGATATTAAAATTTTTGGAAGGCTATTTTTGTAAATTTACCCCTGAATGTTTTCTCGTCGGCTTGACCATCAAAGGGATAATGATAAATGGTCTATCAGCAGGCCGAGAGAAGAGTATTTTTGAAAATTTCCCACTGGAATGACTCGTTTGACGGAGGCAGTTAACGTTGCTGACTCTGACATAGCTTCTCAGAACGCAGCATATACCATAGCAACGTAGCTCGCGCAAGTAAGTAATATGCGTCGACAGCAACTCGGTAGCATAATGGTAAAAGCATGTGTATTTTGTAATACGCCGATTCCCACGTTGGTGTTACCTGTTTACTGAGTCAACTACGCACATGTTTATTGAATTACGCGATGGGGTAAATTAGATTTGACTATTATCAATGGTGACATGTTTGGAATACAGTAACTGATTGCGAAGAAAGCCGTATTTAACATGTTTAACGTGGATGAAGACTGTCAGACTTATTGTCGGAAGGAAATGCCAAGGAAATCGATAACTTACTCAAGAGTACTAGGCCTATTAAATACGCAAGATGTAGTAATGGATAAATTTGATGTTTCAAAAAGAATTAAAATATATTCGGCAGTATAATGGCTTCTAGATTTGGTACGTGGTTGTTAGGCACAAAATGGCATTATCACATACTAATTCATCGAGATAGTCTGCCAATCAAGCATGTAATTGCAAGGCGTCGTTATTATTATTTCCAAAATGATTGATTCCAACCCGTGGAATTTCAGTGCTCATTTATCAGGCAATTATACAGATAGGCTGTTGAATATGGTGACAGTAATTTGAAGCGTACCAAGGATTTTGTTCTTCCCCCACACTATGTACTGTGCAATCCGACTGTCAGTGAAAGTGACCCATAAAAGTTTTTTTTTGTTTGGTCATGTTCTGTGAATGCCACAAGACACCCCTGCACAGAAAGCTTTGCAATTTGCTGTACTCTGTTCCAACATCTACAAAGCTCACAGAGAATGCCGCTGTACAAACCTGCGAAGTGCGCTACATGTCGATCTAAAGGAAGCCGGGAACGGTGCACTACGAGCAAGAGGAGCATGGCGGAGCTAAGGACTATCGCGGAGGACAAGAAACATTGCCCAAAGAAGAAGAAGAAAAAGAAGAAGAAGAAGAAGAAGAAGAAGAAAAAGAAAAAGAAAAAGAAGAAGAAGAAGAAGAAGAAGGAGGAGGAGGACTGATTGCAGCTGCATGATGATTTCGAACGACGGCAGACGCAGAAGGCCTATATAAATTGACGGAAAGTTGTTGCTGCCTTACAATCATTTGACAGAATATTCCATACATCAAACCACATTTGTTGTTTCTGCTCTATAAGTGTTAAAGAATTTACCGAGCATTTACGATCAGCGAAATAGTTAACCAAATTTAAATACTTCTGTTGAAAACTCATTTTCTGCTTCCATTCCGCCAATTATTGTCATCCATACCGGCAGCCATTGCATAAATACCATGTACTACACCCATCGCTTTGTGATAATAAACGCGTTCGTTGACATTAACGCCAGACAATTACCTGGCAGCTAGCGTTACACGCTAATTACCATTATGTACGGAGCATAACGATTCCTGAAGATTTCCACAACACATAATGGGGCTATATTTATTTGTGCTAACGGTATGCAGAACTTTTTTTTCACAGCAAATATGAATTCAAAGCCATTGCCACCCGATGGGCGTGGGTATATAGTGAAATTACTGATAATTTGGTTGCTAAGTAGCTGTTACCAACGCATATTCACGCTTAATTTCATGTCATAAAACACCGGACCGGGATCGCTTTATGATATGTCGAATGGCTTTGTCGCCGTATTTAGATTATGTTGAGCTGTATTCAGTAGAAATACTAGAACATTGTTCGCTTAGGGAGGTTCCGTATCTTCTGGGTGTCTGCCAATTTCATTCAACAATTATTACGTATGAAGAGAATAGAAGAGGAAAAAAGAATTGCGCATGACGCAAGTGCCTCAATATTAACGTCATTTTCCCAGAGTAGGATTTCACAGGCTAACACTAATAATTGTATTTATTTGGGTTTACATTCAATTCTATTTCGCAATTCTATGCTCATGAAGCCATAAATTGCTGCTCAGATATCTAGAATAGCCTAATAATGGTAAGCCTAATGCAATAACGTGATCACATGGATATGTTTCAGGACACCGTTTCTATCGACGCCTGGAATAGAAATCCCCCTTAACGCATAAAAGCGGCATAATCATGGCTTTATAACAATGATAATGGTCTTGAATGTGAGAGAAACATGATAAACAGAATGAAAGCAATCCATAGCTCAGGCTCTGCCTAGGTGGATACTATTTCTACGAGTTTGAATATATTGATAATGTTATCTAGTGGGCATATACTGGACCAGTACCGGGCCATATTGGCTCGGTATGGGCACATCACTGGTCCAGTAACCTGCGTTATCAGGGCAGTGGCTGCTTAGTCTTAGAATTCATAAGCTATTATAGGATCTTTCAACAAGAATACCAATTATTCCAAATAATACTTATTTATTAATATCGAGAGAACAACTGGTAATTCAAATGTTTTAATTTGTCAAACCTCGATAAAAGAGCTCCATTAGTAATGTGGGTGAGATAGCACACAAGTAGGCAGCGCCTTCCAAAATACACCAAAGCTGTAGTTGGTATCATTTTAATGGAATTTATGTAGAGATATCACGGTAAAATACGGGAAAATTGGAGAATATACAAATTAGGTAATTTTGAAGATATATTTCGTTTTGAAGTACCGAGTAACCTTTCAGTGGTTATAATAAGGAAGCAATAGGTTACATGCAATATACATGTGCCGTATTGGTACTTTATGATACCATAATACTGTAAAAAGCTACCCATAATGATGAAATGTTAGGACAAAAGGGGTCTAAAATTCTGCAATGTGGTTTTAATGTGTTAATGATTTGTGTCCTTCTTTCATGGACGTCGGAGTAACATATATTGGGCAGGCCTGTGGACTGACATTATCATGGAACAGTTCTTGAAGCGGTCCTTGAAGAATAGTGGGGTGTCTAACATGGGTGGCGATGCGATGGGGGTGGGGAATAATAGAGTTAGTGCGCGTTACATGCACAAATAGCATGCAGCGATTCGCTGCAAACCACAATTCAATGAGTATACACTCACAAAAATGGAAAATAGAATGAGTTAACAACACATGGATCTGAGAACGAGTAGGAGAATCCAAGATTCATCAGATATGAAAAAGTTGGGCGTGTGTTTCAGAAACCACGACCCATTTGACTCATATGGGTGAGACGTCTCTTAACTGCTTTAGCCACCGTGGAGAATAATGGGATCAACTGTAATGATACCGAATCAGTTAAAGCTATGATGCAGCACACACTAGATGGGTGTGCTTTGAAGAGGTCTCAATTAGTAGAAAAGATCAAGTGGACACACTCTAGTGATTAGAAGATAGGAGTGAATATGGAGAAACGCCAGCTCACGTTGACACACTTGTACTGTTCCCCAGTGCAACTTTCCTATTGGAATGACAGGGTCGAGATGCTCCAATCAAAAGCCTCATCTATGAGTTCACAACTGAACACATTGCCCTTTTCAAAAATGGGACCACGTGGAAAACACAAATGTCTGAATCACGCAACAGCATATACAGACTTAAAGGATAACTAACCTCATCTGTCGATATCTATTCTGGTGATTTAATATGTCACTCATAAACTATGCCGGTAATCTTAAGCTCTGTATCATGTCGCTAAAGAAAGATATTCAGGCTTTAGTAATTAAATGTTGGTACATTTATACACTCTATGATGGCTGTCATGATTTACCTTTCAATCAATTGAAAAAAACACCTAGCGTGCTTGCCTCGGTATATATGCTCTGTCATAGAGGCGCCAACTATAGTTTGGCAATTTCTTATAAAAGCAATCATACAGTAAGCTGTTAAATATTTTGAAACTAATTGGACTTGAAGTTGTTGTTGCCTATGGGCAACAACAACATCCAGTCAAATTAGCATTATAATAATCAACGGGATAAGTATTACATAATAAAGAAGGTAATGTATTGGCACTTGCATAACATCACATACTGCCCCTTGAGTAGACACAATGGTGGCGATCACTGTTCAACGTTTGCGCGATATTACAAAGCCGATGAGTCTGATTCAGATAAGGAAATGTGACAGAGTATGTATGATATGGAGCTCCAGCTTAATCGTCACAATATGACTCAATTGATCAAGCTACTACGTCAGAGAACCGTATATCAAACGCTCAAAGTGAGGGTAACACTGATGCTCCCATGCATTGCCGAACCTGTGATTAGTCTTGCCAAAACTGGAAACTTTGTAGTTGTAGCAAGTAATGATAGCGACATATGCACTATGTTGATGAAACATGTAAAAGCAGCTATTGGAAATGTGTTCTATACAACACTGATGAAAGAGCGTGCTGGAGAAAAGGCCTATACACCATTAAGAATGCAATCAGTGCCGATGTGGTGGAAGATTCAAACCCAAATTCTTTTAAAGCTTATCCGGTTAGATCATGCCTGGGGAGGTTGTAACACAAGGTCTGCTGCCTACGGTAAAGGGAAGTTGACGATCCTGCAAAATCTGAAGTTTGATATTATTTAGGAAGCCATTTCTTTCTTTGGAAGCTTAGAAACCACTGACGAGCAGATTGCCACAATAGACAACACCATTATGCTAAGTATCTATAATGTAAAAACAAAGATAATACGCTCACAACATTGCGTCATGCTGATTAGCATTTAATGGTTCTGGGCAAGAAAAAGCAAAAGCCAGAAGCCTTCACTCCGAGGTGTGTGGGGTGTGTGTGGGTGTGGGGTGCAGTGTACTTCCATCCGCTCAGTGTACATCTCCAGGTATGCCAATGGGTCATGCTGAACATGGAATCGATCGATCCCAGCCCGAGCGAGTTGCGTGTGGCGCTTAGAGATGGACGGGGGCATAGCTAGAACTGGAAAGGTACGTTCGATCTCAGCAAAAGCTATTTCTAATGTAATGTGTGCATGTGTTATACATATGATAAGGCCATTGAGACATTCTGTCTCCTATGTTTATGAAGTCAAGTCTGTCGATGCCTAATTTTGCTATGGCCTCAAAAAAAGGAATTGAAGACAGATGGTGTAAATTTAAATATACGAACTGAATGGTAGGACTGCTACGCAGAACATGATGGACAGACAAATATAAGGAGAGACCCACAGATAGACAGAGACAGCCGGATTGGAGCTCCACTGCATGGTGATAACCTATTGACATAACATACCTTTCCAGAGTAATGCCGTCATATGACGTCACGATCAGCTAAGCGGCGTGTAGGATGACGTCATAATCATTACGTCATAAATGATTATATACTGCCCGTCTTTAACTCTTAATAATCCGACACGTTGTACAAGTTGTATGTCTCTACTATTTAATAAACATGCTGTTGATTATTTTGAAACTAATTTGACTGAGCGCTGTTGCTGCCATAGGCAGCAACAGCAACCAGTCAAATAAGTTTCAAAATATTCAACAGCGTACCTGCATAGTTTTCTGGAAATTGATGGTCAGGGAGTTCAGCGATCGATCGATCGCAACACGATCGAGGTGGGAGCGGGGCTTAGCTAGAGATGGGCAGGGCATGCCTAAAACTAGAAAGATCCATTAACACAAATCGTCTACGTTTGTAGTCGTAATTTCATTTGAACTCTTATCAAAGCATCACTAGCGTTTTAATTATACATGTTTCTAGCGTGGGTCGGTTTATCAAATTAACACTTCTCTAAACCAATTAACTCGCCGCACATGAATATAACTCAAAGGTGACTCGCAATGATATATCACGCGATGCGAATACTTGTCCAGCAGACACTATTTGACCTTTTCACGACGAAGCAGGTTAAAACCGGCTTGCGCCGTGGTTTTGAGGAAGGTAGGCCCACTTGCAGGCCGAGACAAAGCAAGTTTTTTTAATTCACCACTGGGATAACTGGCTCCGTAAATGGACATTGGATAAAAATGTATTTTGAAACTTTTTGACCAAGTTTAGCCATTGCAGTTTTAAATTGTTGTACTATTGCTGTCGCAGTTGATTAAGCTTTTCTCAGAATAAGTCAAAGAATAAAGAGCCCTCGTGTTATAAATGCACAGGGCCGAACTTAGGGGGGGGGGGGCAATGCGCAACGTTTCTGAAATTCTTACCAAGGACCCATGGAACTACCATTAGGATCGCCAGAAAGCTAGAGTCCAGTATTTTAACAGTAATATCGCTGGGGTGGGGCTGAGTCTGGGGGCTGAGGTCAGAGGGCTATTGAGTATTTTGAACATAATTTGACTGTAAAACATTGCCAAAACTGGATTTCTCCATTTCAAGTTTTGTTATTATTTCTAATACGACTGCTTTTAACAACTGGACATCCGGTGTCTCAATTATAGGACAAATATACAAGGCAACTAAATTGACTATTTTGAAACAAATCCGACCGGACACTGTTGTTGCCATGTTCAACAAAGAGTTCCAATCAGATTACTTTCAAAATATTAAGCCGAATATTCCATACACAATAGCAAATTTGTTGTTTCTGCTCAAAGTGTTAACGAATTAATTGAGCATTCATGATTAGCGAAACGGTTAAACAAGTTTTTCCAACGAATTCTTCTCAGCCGATACAGTGACGCAGACAGCCATGGGCGCAAATACACTGTGCTATTCCGGCGCATTGTGGTAATAACCACGTTTGTTGGCATTATCGTCAGACAATGGCCATTTCTAGTTAAAGCTATGCCTCGCTCATCTCTATCTAAGCTCCACCCACACCTCACTCGTGTTGGGATCGATCGAACTCTGAACTATGGCAGCAACAGCGCCCAGCCAGACTAGTTTCAAAATATTCAACGGCATGTTTATAAAGTAGTGGAGCCATACAATTCGTACAACGTGTCGGACCATTAAAAGTTAAAGACGGGCCATAAATTTTTTTTTATGACGTAATGATTATGACGTCATCCTACACGCCACGTAGCTGATTATGACGTCATATGACGTCAGATGATAGATGGATACTCTGGAAGGGTGAATTACATGGCATCTAGCTAGCATTACCATTATGTGTAGAACATAACTGAAGATTTCCAAAACAAATAATACAGCTATACTTATTTGTGTAGACGATTATATAGAGCTTGCCTTTCACATCAAATATGCATTCACAGCTATAACCACCCGCTAGGCGTGGGTATATTTGGAATTTAACGAGAATTTCGTTGTTAAGTAGCTGGTATCAACGCATATTTATACTTAATTTCGCTTCATAGGGCATCGAACGGTGATCACTTTATGGTATGGTGAATGGCTTTGTGGTCGTATTTAGATTATTATTGATCTGTATTCAGTTGAAATATTAGAACATTGTTCTTTTAGGGAGGTTTCGTCTTTTCTGAGAATCTGACAATTATACTGAACAAGTGGTTCTTATAAAGAGAATAGAAGCGGAAAACAAAATTGTGTATGACGCAAGTTGCTAAATGTCAACGTCAATTTTCAAGAGAGATTTTCACAGGTTAATACTAATAATTGTATTTATTCGAGTTTACTCCTGAAGCCACACATCTCTGCTCAAATATCTAGAATAGCCTCATAATCGTAGCGTAATAATACGATCATATGGAGACCTATTATAATTGAATTGAATTGACAATGATCGTGAATGTAACAGAAGCACAATGAACAGAATGAAAGCAATCCATGGCCCAGGCACTGCCCAGCCGATTACTGTTTCTAGTCTGAGTCGATGCCACCCTTACAACGCTGGTTACCAAGCCAGTACTCGACCAATACCGGGCCTATGCCGATCCATTTCGTGGCGGAAAATCATTCAGGAAAAATATAAGCATGGGCTCACTTCCCTGCAGAACGGCAGACATCGATGCACGATGCGTCACCGGGAATACAGCTTTCCAGTCCTTCTGGAGGCTATGGATTCGTAGATCAAAGATTCCCATGACAAAAAGACTATGTTTATACAACGTAACCTGCGTATCGTTGATGCTGTATAACTGTAAGAGTCGGGCAGCTCCAAAGGCAGCTCTAAACAAACTTGCTGCTTGCTACCGTAAACACCACTATACAAGATGTGTAATACACATGGATGTAGGAAGGTACTTGGGCCCGGGGGAGGGGGTGGCTGAAGTATTGGTGGGGCCCCACACCTCCGGGGCGCTATGTGGATACACTATGGGAGAGGCAAAACCCTGGGGGACCGGGCTATCGCCCCCTTGCCTCACCCCAACCCTGTTCCTACACTTTATGATACATCACCGCTGTCCATAATAGACGCCCGGAAAAGATGGCCCATATTTTGCCATGTGCTAAGGATGCCAGATGACACACATACAGAGCTTTTGAATTCGACATGCTTGGAGCCAGCAAATACAATGCCAGGAGAGGGCGTCATTGCATAAATGTGTTAAGCGCGCGTGAGGTGACCTCAAGAAAACATGACTTGCGGCACTCAGATCACGAATGGACCTTAGGAAGATAAAGATTTTGGCTGATGACAAGACACAGTGGTGAAATGCGCAGGAGGTCTGACTGCATACGTAGGATGGTTTTACTACTACAACCGCAGAATACAGCGATCATACATATCTGCCTTCATAATCTGTTACGTTGATAGTTAGCTGACGTCATTGCCAAAATGATGTAGCTCCATCAAGTAAATCGTGAAAGATTGTCATTAATGTCTAGGAATTTTATGTCTTTGATGAATTTACAATTGGTGAAACATTATATTGAATATTTTGAAACTAGTTTGACTTGGAGATGTTACTACAAAAATATTAAGTTCAGCTTACCTGTATAGTCACAGTGAGATATTAAATTCTGTGAATTAATTATTTAGTTTCAAATCGATTCCACCACGTGCAAAATGTGATGATGATAATGATGATGATGATGATGATGATGATGATGATGATGATAATAATAATGATAACAATGATGATGATGATGATGATGATGATGATGATGTGCGTGGTCCATGATCACGTTCTTTGTGGTCTGATCGTAGAACACTTATCAAGTTGCTGCCGTGGCAACCTTTGCGTGCCTGATACCTGCTGGACACGTACGACAGCGAATTCTAGTGTTTCTGAGCATTCGATGATTGTCCGAACATATACCATCTCTGCTGCAATATCCTCACAGATAGTGGCTCTGTCGCAAACAGTTGTTAGAGTGTTGCATGTGATATTAAAATATGTGGCCTGCGATCATATATAATGGCTCTCAGATGTTTGTGGTGGCATGCGCCAATTGTGTTCTAGAGGGCATTTGAAGGTACCCAATTGTTGCTTATCTACTAATGGACAACTACCAAAAGGACTAGTAGGCGATATTTCTTGGGACAGTGTGGGCTCTAATATCGGTAATGCTTCATAGGATGGAACCCAACATTCTGCTCTTCATTTACTTATCAGTTCCCCGATAAGACCTACCGTTAGCATTCATTTTATGGGGTCGGATAGGTAGCCGTGAGTGAACGCTCTTTTGGTTTCAGTCATGAAGAGAATTTCAGCCTTGAGCTGTTATGCAGTGATTGCAAGTAATGTATCCAGAGGAGCCTTTTCTCGTAGATACCTTCAACATCCTCTGCATACTCAATCGTTAGTGGCATTAACTATTATTGATATTGAATTGTTTGTTCTTGTAGCGGGTTCTCGAACAGATAATAGTGCTTCAGTGAGGTAGCAAGTGAAAACCACTTGTGCTAAACCACCAGCTTGTGGTGATCCTATTGCAGTTTTAAACTGTGTAGAAAGAATTGCTTTGAAGTGAACATTTAGTTTTGTGTTTGCCAATACGAGTGCCCAAAGGCCTAGTTCGTCCTCGTCGCAGTCAGCTTAATGGAGAAATTGATGAATCTGTGGTATCCTGATGGTATGAAATGAACGTGACATGTCGATTGCCATATTGTAGACGTTACAGTGCTTTAATGATACTACTGATATCAATATTCCTTGTGACCAAAGTGTGTCAGCTCAGCCATACCTATACGAGCCATAAGAGGAGACAATGACACATGTGATCGAAGCTTTCGGATATTGTTCAAAAGCCCTTTTGGTCCAGGTGGTTTGCTAGGCTTTTGGAGTGTGAGGAGCATACCTCCCACATCATCGACAGCTATACATTAATCCATAAAGAGAGAGAATCTCAAAACCGTTGGCATTTCGCTTCAAATGGATGAATCAAGTTTTTGCTATGCCCCACCCCTTCCTATCTACGCTCCGCCCACGCATTGTCCGAGCTCGGATCGATCGAACAATGAATTCCCTGAAGATCGATTTCCAGAAAACTATACGGGTACGCTATTGAGTATTTTGTAACTAATTTGACAGAGTTATGTTACTGACTATGACAGTTAAATCTGTTTCAAAATATTCAACATACTGTTTATTAAATAGTAAAGACATATAATTCGTAAAACTTTTCGGACTATTCCCGGTTTATGACAGACTATGTCTGTCAATTATGATTGTGGATCGTGACACTTGATTGTGACGTCAACCTATATACATATGACGTAATTGATTATTACGTCAATACTTGATTGACAGATTGGATTCCTCTATTAAGATCTCAATCGATTATCACGAGATACGTTAGCTAGTTCCAGATGAGAGCTTTCTAAAATAGTGTGATAAATTCGATGCAACATGGCAATGTTATTATAGATTCTATTTATCACAAAATCTAGTATTTTGAATATTTTCATCGATTCTGGCCATTCCCCTGCAATTTTAAACATTGTTTTCGCTATCGACCACGTAGCGCTTCTTTAGCGAGAGCGCATGCCCATGCACAGCAAAATAATGTGACAACCGCAACATATAATTACTTTGAAACATTTGTAATTGACCCTTTAAAATCTCCGTAAGCTAGCATATGTGATAAAACTCAGCACACATGTTGTAATATGTCATGTTCTTCATATCTGAAACTTTCTGGCAAATTCAAAGGAATAACTTTTCAAAAGGTATTTGAATTTGATGATGACGTTAGTACGTGACGCGTGGAATGAACGAGAACACCAACATTATTTCCAAGATCAGAAACTGTGTCTTGCAATGGACAGAACATTTGGATTTCCTTATGTAAATTCACGCTCTGTAAAATATTTACCCAGACTAATATAGGATGTGTGTACACCGGTTTTAGAGTACATCTCTCACGAGGTGATCTGTAGTTCAAATAACTCTACAAATAGGACCAGTCATCAGATGGGATAGACATGGTTTTGACATGGCATGTCTCGCAAATAGAGATGCCAGTTATGTCTAGTATATAGTAGTTTCTCAGAGACTGCTTAATGTTTGCATACATGGTAATGTAAGTGCCATTGTCAGCGTCACTCACCGGTATAGCGCCTCTTGCGTCAACGTGTCGATAGAATGGTAAAAAGTACCACGATGCCATCTGCGGTGGCCTTTGAGAACTGTCCATTTGCATGCCAAGTGAAGACTACTTTTGAAAATTGACCACTGGAATGACAGTGATAAATTTTCAAAAATAGTCTTCTCTTGGCCTGCCAATTTACACTGAATAAGCAAAAATTTAGACTTTTTTTTTTATCATTAACCGTATAATCGCCCAGCTGGTAAAACACCTCTTGAAAATATTTTCCGAAATTCCAGTGGTAAATTTACAAAAACAGTCTTCTTATGGCCAACGAATGTTCGTTCCATTCACTGAGTAAATATGTCATTAAAAAAATCTTGACAAAGTAACTAAAATAATCGTGGCATTTTGAACGCTTTGCGACGCCGTCGACACACGAATGGTTAATACCAATCCTCTCACCTCGACAAGCAGCAGGACTGACCATGCGTAGCAAACACAGACACCGCTATTGACCAAGTTGGAATACGATGACACGTCGTATTGTTAAGACATACAGGACCACGTAATATATTTCCCCTCACTTCATTTCGCTCGCACTATATTACGATTCCTCATTCCTCAAAGGAAAAACACACCAGCGTTAATTATGAAATACACACACACACGCACGCACGCACGCACGCACGCACGCACGCACGCACGCACGCACGCACGCACGCACAGACACACGCTCTACTAACAATGAAGCTAAAAGCCGAAGTAGTCAATAATAGGGACAATGTTACTGGAATAATTGGCCGGCTCCTCAGTAATTTGCACATATATGTGCAATTATAAGAACTATTAGCAAATGGAAAAATAGTGCAGGCTAAATATAGACGGTTATTACCGCATAATAGATGAATCAAGGTTTAGCTATGCAGCCCACATGACTCACTAGCTAAGCTCCACCCACGCTTTGTCCGTGTTGGAATCGATCCAACCCTGACTTCCATGAATTTCAATTTCCAGAAAATAATACGTGTAAGCTGTTGAATGTTTTGAACCTAATTTGATTTGGCGCCGTTGCTTCTCAGCAGCAGCACCCAGTCAAATTAGTTTCAAAGTATTCAACAGAATGTGTATTAAATAGTAAAAACATACAATTTGTAGCCTACAACTTGACGGACTATGACGCGTTTATGACGGAACAAGATATGTCCTTCATGACATTTTGAGCCTAACTGTCACGTTATTGATTATGCAGTCGTACACTTGAATGCCAGTCTGGATTCCTATATTGTTGAAGACGGTTCTAAAGTCTCTAAAGATGAACCTTTTGAACCCTGAAATCCCAGAATTGCGATTTCAATGAATACCAAGCAATAATTTTACTAACCATTTTGTAGTTATGGTTCACTTATCACATACTACGAAAAAACTCGTCATAGTTCACGGGATTACGGGATACTGCCGATCTGTGAGCGATGAAAAAATGTTGACAGATCTTTCAATAACAATCGACCACACGATATATGAACACGACAGTGCCCTTTGCCTCCTCTCACGATTAACTAGGGAAATTGCACGATTCTCCGTATATCGCCCTCGTGTGTACGAACTGTTGGGTATTCTGAAACTAATTTGACTTGTGAAGTTCAATTCAGATTCTTGTTGTGCCTTTTTCAAGTGTATGAACTGAATGCCATTTATAAATCAGCAATTTAGTGACTTTCGAATATGTTGAAACTAATTTGGCTGAAAAATACAGACGATACAGTCAAATTGTTCCATTTTCAAGTGTACGATTTGAGTCACAATCTAATAGCTGTCGATTATTTCGACATTTCTGCTTGTGCTACTTTCGAGTGTACGAATTTCATTTTGTTGATAAATTTATAATGAATATAATTATGTATAGACAATCTACTTTCATGAAATATACTGTCAACTGTAATGCCTCATATGCCTATACAAGGCCTGCGTGTAATAAAGTGAACTTGAACTTGACCATTGAAGATAAGAGGTGACAAGTCTGTTACTTGCTGGTTTCTTGCGCTTACAATATCGATATAGCAAAGTCGTATCTTTCCGCTCTCGCGTTTGCCTAAAGTGCACTAGCACTCGGACATGAAATGGGAAACGAGGTTGGGACATATTTTGTGTTTCTCCAGACTGAACAAGATTAAAATGAAGAATGATGGTCATTGGTCAATCTCCATTATGATTAGGTATCAAGATCACATCAGTTCGCGTAATGGACCTTTCTAGTTTTACCTATGCTCCGCCCATCTCTATCTAAGCTCCACCCACACATTGTCCGTGTTGGGATCTATCGATCCCTGAACTCCCTGACCATCAATTGCCAGAAAACTATACAGGTAAGCTGTTAAACTTTTGAAACGAATTTGACTGGGTGTTGTTGCTGCTGCAACAGCTCGCCGTCAGATTAATTTCAACATATTCAAAATAATAATTCTAAATTTGTAAAAGATTTGTAGTATTTGGCTCGTCAGGTTTAAATGGGTAAGACAATAAAGTATAAGCAAGGACACGCAGGCAGCCATCAGATTATATACGGTATTATTATGATACAGTCTTCATTTTCCTGATGAATTTTTTTTTTATAAATTAGCTGAATTACTTGGAATATAACATCATTATTTTATTCCCATCAAATGCTAGCTACATATCACATGGTATCGGTATTTCAATGTGTTCCTGTATAACCGGAAGTAGTTGGCCTATGATTGCATATCTGATCTCCACGTGAATGTTATCCTAACAGCCGATTTCCGGTTTTATCGAGCTAAGCAAAGATCTGCATGCCACAGTAGTTCTCCGCTTTTTCACGACTGACAGCGCGATTTCCGATTATCTTGAGATCCTGAAGAGGGAGTTTGGGTTTTGTGCTAAAAGGTCAATATCTAGGTCACGTGGTCACTATAAGTGCATACCTGAATACACTTTTTTACCATAACTTGTGATAGAAAGAAGGTAGAATGGCCAAAATGGGAAAATCCATTCAAATGAAGGAATCCAGTTTATCTATCAATCATATGACCATCATACTCAATAGCGTCATGTGTAGGCTGATGTCATAATCAATTACGTCATGAATGACGCGATTTAGTCTTAAACGCTTAATAGTTCGACAAATTGTACGAATTGTAGGTCTTCACTATTTAATAATCATTATGCTGAATATTTTGAAACTAATTTGAATGTCCGCTGTTGCTGGCATAGCCAGCAACAGCACTCAGTCAAATTTGTTTCAAAATATTCAACAGACTACCAGTATGATTTTATGGAAACTTTGATTCAGAGTGTAGCGATTGATTGATCACAACACAGGCGAAGCGCGGGTGGAGCTTGGGCTGAGATGGGCGAGGCATAGGTAAAACTGGATTCCACCATTTGTTAAGGGCGCTGAACATTGCGCTGACGCGACGAGGCGGCGACACGATTTTATTTTATCGCTTACTCGTCGCCACAATGCGCTCCCGAAACCAACGGCGATGCGACGGCGATGCGATACTAAAACGACAGATTCGGCGAATCGCCTCTCGCCGCTTGTTTTCAAACATGCTTGGAATACTTTTCTGTCGCTATCAGGTCGCCAACGACGATTGGTTTACTGACCAATCGCTACTAATAATAAAATGACATGTCAAGTACACGTTCCACGTGTCTGTGCAAGCCAAAATCCGAAAAAGGCTAATAAGAGCACGTGGACGATTGATCTTGGAGTGGCAAGCACATCCATGCCTCTATGACGTCGCTGACAGAGATTATATGAATTCTATGACTAAAAATAGAGCTCTGCGAATAATTTCAGACCAACTTGGTATACAAAGTAAATATTCCCACACATAAACACGCCGAAGTATCTAGTGGCATCGATGTGCTTCAAATTAGGACACGACGCCGATAGGACGAAACCAGAAAGCGATACGATACGATAACCCATCGCTTTCTATTGCGTCGCCGTCATGTCGCGTCGGCGCAATGTGCATAGGGATTTAGATGTAGGCATACTTTGGGTTAAAGCGTAAAAGGTCAAACAAATATATAGATCTCGGGGTCAGTAAGTAATGACCTATATACAAGAATGCACATTTTCGACTAGAACTCGGAAGTGCAAGACGGTAGAATCATAAAATCTTACACACCATACAGATTTTCAAAGGCTAAAAATAGTTCGATTGTAAGGTCAAAGGTTCAAATATCTTGTCACGGGATCAATAAGTGCATACTAAAATACAAATCCTTTGCGAAAATAACCGATATAAAGCACGACCCAGTACCGCGTCCGAGTGCGGTATAATCCAGTAATACATTGATTCTATATTCGATCTTGGCAAAATCTATTTCTAAAATTCGTGTTTATCTATGTTTGGCTATTTAATGGGTACGTCTGCTCAAGAAAAAAAAAAATTTGCCAGTTGAATGTACATTTACAGGACAAGAGAATACTATTTTTGAAAATTTACCGCTGGAATAACTGGCTCGGTTCTCGAGCCAGTCATTCCAGTGGTAATTTTTCAAACATATTATCGTTTTGGCGTGTAAATGGAGCTTCCACAAAGGCAGTGCAGAGACCGAGTTTGTCTGACTTCTCCACGAAAAGGTTAAGTAAGCACTTGAGACATTTTGTCTTGGATAATTATGACGTCAAATCTGGATATTCGTAACATGATAATATCTGCCTTTCGTGCAAATTGTTGTTACAATCGTCGCTACAATTGGGGTAATTACTGAAAAGTCAGCTAATTAGGCCACACGACTAGCTGTTCCCGCGTCATTAACCCCCTTATGGACATCAGACATTATTTAGGTTAGCCTATTTACCGGTAATGGCTGCGCGTATCTTTCATAATTAACGAGTATTGTAAGACGAGTTCGACCCAATAACAATACCGTTTGTCAATCGTTATGTTAGTGGAAAAATGATTACAACAACGAGTAAATATCGTACAGAATGAGCGTGCAGACATAGATGAAGATATGCAAACCATTTGTTTATCCAGTACATTGGAACGCTCAGAATTTTGGGGAAATATGCCAGAACAATGGACCTCTCCATTATATGATGTCATAATCAACTACGTTACGCGTAGGATGACGTCATAATCAACTTCAGCATGAATGACTCGATTCAGTCCGTCTTAAACGCTTAAGAGTCAGACACGTTGTACGAATTGTATGTCTTTGCTATTTAATAAACATTCTGCCGAGTATTTTGAAACTAATTTGACTGGTCGGTCGCTCATGCTGCCATAGGCTGCAACAGCACCCAGTCAAATTAGTTAAGTTAAAAAATATTCAACAGCTTACCTGTATAGTTTATTGGAAATTGATAGTGAGAGAGTTCAGAGATCGGTCGATCCCGACACAAGCGAGGCGTGGGTGGAGCCTAGCTAGTGATGGGCGGGGCATAGCTAAAACTGGAAAGGTCCATTATATGTCAGGCCTATAATGTTACGTTTTATAGATGGAACAATGCCTTTATTTTCCTCTTCAATTCTCTTCGGAATAGCTATAGATAGCCAATGGAAGCTTTTCAATCCGATTATCAGACGAGGAGAAAATTCCTCAAAAGAACAATGAATTTTATTTCTACATTATAATAACCTTAATTCACCTTTCCAGAGTATCCATCCATCGTCTGACTTCATATGACGTCATAATCAGATCAGCGCGTGTATGATGACGTCATAATCATTACGTCATAAAGGGTTCCATATAGACCTCACCAAATCTCAAACACTCAGACACGTTGTATGAATTGTATGTATTTGTAATAATTCTTTGCTATTTAATAAACTTGCTGTTGAATATTTTGAAACTAATTTGACTGAGCGCTGTTGCTGCCTTAGCTAAAACCGGAAAGGTCCATTCACAAGTCAATCAAACCCACCCAAGTATGATGCGGGTGCTTTATGAAGCGAAATTAATGATAAATAGGCGTTGGTAACGGCTTCTTAGCAACGGAATTATCTATTATATTCCCAATAGATCCCGCACGCGCTTAGCGGGAAATTGATAATGGACGTGTCAGCTATAGCTTTGGATTCATATCTTCTGATAAAAACAAGATCAGATTAATGGAGGGATCCGATGTGTGACTCAAGTATTTGACATCGTAATCCAATACATCACTAATTATCTGACGCCACAATCATAAAATAGCATACAGATATATCATGAGAATGGAAATCTTCGTCGTGAAGTGTAAGAATTGCCTGTCTTTGATGAAATTACAATTTAATAAACATTCTGTTGAATATTTAAAATCTATTTTGACTGGGAGCTGTTGCTTGCATAGGCAGCACACCCACGGTCAAATTGGTTTCAAAATAGTCAATTGTTTACCCTTATAATTACCTTAGGATTCGAATTCTGGGAATTAAATTTGCAACGTATATAAATCAATTTCAACACCCGTAATAAAAGTGGGCGGAGCGTAGCAATATATGGGCGAGACAATGTTTGAAAGAGATCCATCATTGTCACCAGGCATTAATATTGTTGCATTATTTGCAATGGAATATCTCCAGGAATCGTTATGTTCTGCATATAATGGTAATAAGTTACCCCGCGATGGTAACGCTAGCTGCCAGGTAGGCCTAATTGTATGGCCCTAATCCCGACAAGCGTGATTATTCTCATAATGCGCTGATATAGAGCGGTGGCTTAGCGCAATGGCTGTTGTTAGGATCATACGGATGCGAGTGGGCGGCTAAAACAATACTTTAGATCCGGTATCTGATTCATAAGCTTAATTGGTTCATTATTTTGCTGCCGGATGGTTGGTTAAAATAACAATGAACAAATTTCAGTTTTATTTCATGAATAAAACATATTTTAAGCACTTTAAATGCATGGGGTGATTTTTCATTCTACTTTTCAAATACTTCCGCCAGTGAGGAGTCCCCAGACTCCCTTATGGTATTACCCACCCACCCACCGAGCACGCCGCAACTCTCCAACCACGGTGGAAACATAGACAATCTTCTCCACTCCTCGTTGCCTCTCTCCACCCAGGAGTACAAATGGGTACCCGTGTAAAACTGGGAAGTTACTAATAATAGACTGAAATATAAACCATCCTATATGTAGCGTCAATGGGACCTGGAATCAGGGACTCGATAGACGCCAATCAAACACGTAATAGTTATACCCGACCGACCATTTCTAGCTAAATCTCCGCTCACTTTGGAAACGTGTTTGAATCGTTATTATCACGTTTTAACTCTATACCGGTAAGCTATTGAATATTTTGAAACTAATTTTGGTGGATACCATCAACAGCTACCAGTAAAATTAATTTCAAAATACTCAACAGAATGCTTATTAAATTGTAGCTTCACTAAACACATACAATTCAGACACGTACTGTCGAATCTTCGCCACTTAATGTAAACAGATCTACGTCATTTGATTATGACGTCAGTTAACGGGTCACATTTTGATTATGACGTCATGTACTTGGGTATCAGCAGGTTATGCGGCATGAAACATTAATATGATAGATAATATGATGCATGCTCTAGAAATGTGTTTATAGCAGAATGATTTAAAGGGATGCTTATCTCATCTCAAATGTTGTATCATACCGATAGATAATGGTTTATAGATTCCATATCATTTACATCATGTCACATTCCCTTATCTGTATCTCAATTATCTGCTTTGTAATATCATATAAATATTGAACAGTGATCGCCACCATTTTGTCACCTCAAGCAATAGTGTGTGATGTCATGTAAGTGCCAATTCATTACATTCTTTATTATGTAATACTCATCCCTTGGAATATTTTGAAACTAATTCGATTGGAAGTTGTTACTGCCTATGACAGCAACAACTTCCAGTCAAATTTCTTTTCAAAATATTCAACAGCTTACCTGTAAGATTGATTTTATGCGAAATTGCCAAACTGTAGCTGGCACCTCTATGACCGAGCTTATATACCGAGGCGGACACGCTAAGTTTTTTCTGATTGGTTGAAAAGTAAATCATGACAGCCATCATAGGGTGTAGACATGTACCAATATTTAGCTACTAAATCCTAAATATCTTTCTTTAGCGGCATGATAAAAAGCTTAAAATTACCTGCATAGTTTATGAGTGGCATATTAGCTCATCTGAATAGCTATCGAGAGATGAGGTTAGTTATCCTATACTATTGCTTCAAATATCACCGTTATCTAATATTAAGCCGCGTTTACCTGGCACGCTGGGTGCGGAATGCGGACCACAGAACAGAAAGCGGGTATGCGGATTGCGGGTAAAATATCGCGTGCACCATTTATATGCAGGCGGTTTCATTGCGTTATTTTATTGCATTTTTATTGGTGATATTGCAACATTTCTATCAAATTTCTTTCAAAAGCGACAACACATTTTCTACGCTTTGTTATCTAGCTTTCCACTGAGACCATTTACAAAATGTTTATGTACGGAGGCGAGAGATGTAGATCCACAATGGGCGGATACTGACGACTATATTCAAAAAGATACCTTGACCTAATCTAACAACGTGTAATTATAATATTACTGATTTCCTAATTTTTTCGACAAATTAGTTCTTATAATTTTAGACGATGCATCACATCAGCTTTAACTACTTGAATTAGATACGGTGCTAGGTTACCTGTGCTCTATTCCGTAACGGAATCTTTTCCGTCCGGAAAAATCGCTACATCACGCGATCGTTTTTCCGCACCCCGCCGTTCCGCGTTCCGTACACCGCTTACCGCGTGCAGGTAAACGGATGAAGGAAAATAGTAAAGAGCGATCTGAAGTATATTCTGCGTTCCGTTTCCGCAACACGCTTTCCGCATTCCGCGTGCCAGCTAAACGCAGCTTTAAGCTAGGATTCCATTTGCGCGGATGCGGAGGCGGACGCGGACGCGCCAAAATCGAGTTCATTGAATTTAATATGTGGGATTCCATATGTGCGGACGCGGGCACGGAATGATACGCGGATGCGGAGGCGGCTGTCTTGATCGCTTCGTGTAGCGATCGGGAAACGCGCAGCTCACAGTCGCATAGGGAAATCCAAGAAATAACGGCAATGAAATTGGGATTTCCCAGTAAGTACACCAGTGCCTATTCTGTAGACGAATTAAAAATGAATTATTTTGAAATAAAGTCATTTCTCGACAATGTTACATCTCGCGAATATAACGATACACAAATGGTGGCCAATGTTTGGCGCAGTATCAGCAAGGCTACATGGCATAGGAAGATACAGTACAGCTCATAACTATGTTAAATTTTTTTCCAAAATAAGAAGAGAAACGTGTAAGTTAGTACAAGTTTGAACACGGTGTACGAAATTATGTTGAATATTTTGGACTTAATTTGAATCCTGAAACAGCAATGGCTTCCAATCAAATTAAGTCCAAAATAAACATTTGATTGTCTTAAATTATTTCTGGGCTGTTCTGTATGAATGGCGAATAAAGTTCATGTCGTGTTGAACAACAACGTTGCGTGCTTGCATGTGCGTGCATGCTTTCGTGAGTACGTGCGTGTGTCCGAATGCGAGTGGGTAGGTGTGCACGTGGATGCGTGCTTCCAGATGTTGGTACATCCCAGTCCTATGCATGTGTGTGGTCCTGTCTGTCTGTCTGTTCACCATTTTTAATTGTGCGTGTGTTAAACTCGATATCTAGAATTATTTGACTCAATATTAATGGAATTTTTCGGGTTGTTTAAAAATGCAATCATTTATGAAAGTAAAGATGACTGCGACATTAAGTGTCACCATCGACTGGCTCGAAAATCTGCGAAGCAAGTCTCTGTCACGGAGCAGCTTCAGATAGTGGTTTTATTAATAATAACCTAATGTGTATGATAACAGTAAACATTATATGAGAAATATTGCTGCTATTTTATTTAATATCACTAATATTTGTGTCAAATGCCTTTTAGTTAATGTTTACAACAATAAAAAATATTTTATTCTATTTTGTGTGTAACTTGAAGTGCCACAGGGACCCCGAAAATTAAGACAAAAATGTTTTGGCGTGGTGCCCTAGAGGTTACGGGGCCCTGTGCAAATGCACTTATTGTACAGTCTTAAGTTCGGCCCTTTGTGCAACATCATCTTCTACCAGCAAAAGCAGTTGATAAAACTAAGCCAATGTAAAATACTGCTGAAATCTGCTTTCATTCAGATTTAAATCTTGTAATAGCCACCGTATTGATATCTGTTTCTGTTGTGCATCTACCATCGGTGACTCCGTATTCTCTGTTTCTTTCGAATATGTTTAGTTTGTATCCTTCTAAAATAATTAGTAGCATCTCTTCGTTTTGAAGAACAGACTGACAGAGTCTGGACACCGTTGTAGGCCTGTTGACCCTTTCTGACAGAGCCTGGACACCGTTGTAGGCATGTTGACCCTTTGGTGTCGCCAGGGAAATGAACTTAAGAAACGTGTGTGTGTGTTGTAATATTTAAGGCGTTTAATTGCTAGTTCCCAATGCTAGTGTCTAGACTCACGCCTGGCCTTTGTGGTTTCTGATGAATTCTTGTGACGAAAGTTTTTGTATTGGATTGTGTCTCTGTGTTTGTGTATTGATCGTTGTCTCATGTTGAAGATGGCACGTAGTGTTCTTGCCCGTGGCTGTTCTGTTGCTCCTCATACTTGGGCGCGGGGGATAGCGAGGGCCTAACCTGGGCCTAACGGGGGAGGGGAGGGGGTAGGTGCTGGGTGGGGAGTGGGGTGGGGGGGGGGGGGTGCGTACGGTCACATGACCTGATGTACCCTGTGATTGAGGGCTTTAGGTCAGAGACCTCTCTGCCCATTTGGGGGTGCAGGGAGGGTGGGCTGCGGGGTCTTTAGGGTCCTGGGACCCATTTGCCATTCTGGCCATCATCCGAGCAGGCACCAGCGAGTACTTTTTGATTTGGATTGTTTGGGCATCCCGTATGGTGATTGCGTCCATCCGAGGACGAACTCAATCAGCCATCCGGGTTGCATCCCTCCCTAGACTCATGAGAAATGTCCGAAAGATTCTAATTCTGTACTTAAGAAACGTGCTTTGTGACGCTTATATGGAATCACAGCACGCGATTTACCGCCTACAGAAACGCACACGCTCGCCGTCTCCGTGTCCGCATCCGCGCAAATGGAATCCTAGCTTTAGACGGTCTGTTGTTTTACCGGAAAACCGCCAGGCAACAAGTACTTCTAAATCCCAATATATTATTCTGAGGACGTAAAGTACACGTGGATACCAATCTGATGGCACACGCTGTCACGCTATATTCCCTGATAACGCGGGTTACTGGGCCGGTACTGGACCAATACCGGGCCGTACTAGCGGTATTGGTGCGGTACCGGCCCAGTAACCCGCGTTATCAGCATTCTTTATCACTATACGCGCACCTGTTGTGTTCCCTACGGGTTGCTGCTTAACTATTTCATCGACAACTCTTACATCCCTCTCGATCATTTATTGAGTTTTTGTAGCATCCTGGGGCCAAATCGAACAGATAATGGGCAAGAAATGTTCGAGTCAACCCCTATAGTATGATCTTTGACCATGCATCATTCAGTTACGATTTAATAAACTCGTCATCACTAACTTAGTGTCTACGTTTTAGAGCAAATGAATGTTCATGTAACCAAAAAAATGTTGTTCACTGTAGCCCTCTGATTTCAACAAAATTTTTTCCAGCATCTACACCAGTCTTTCTTTAGCCGACTCTGTAACAATTAATGTTTTCACACGAGTGTCTCGCAGGATCGCATGCTGAGGGCGATACCGAATCGCCTACTAACTTGCCAACCTGTGCATTATTTAGGATTACCATCAGGCAATGTTGTGTGCATTTTGCTGCCTGAAACAGTTATGACAACGCCGTTTTCGAAATAGAAGGATGCTTTTCTAGCGATGCCACGCCCATTTAGAGTTAAGCTCCACCCCCTATGTACGCGCATTTGCAATATATTTTAATACTTTGAACCCTGAATTCCCGATATCTCAATTTCAAGGGGAACATACGGGTAAGCTATGCCCGCAAAACCTCGCAGTTAAATTATTTTCAAAATATTCAACATATAATATACTGTTTATTAAGTTAGAAATTCGACAATAACCCGGGGTAACGGTTTGAATTGCGTACCCCTCCGAATTGTATGTCTTTGGTGAATTTCCACTTTATTAACAATGTGGTAATCCAGTTTTAGCTATGCTCCGCCCATCTCCAGGTAAGCTCCACCCACGCTTCCATAGGCAGGAACAGTTAGCAGTCGAATTAGTCCTGTTTTGGCCTGTGAGGGATAAAGGGATGCTAATCTCAACTGAAATGTTGCATTGCACCGATAGATTATGGCTTATAGATTCCATATCATTCATATCCCGTCACATCCCCATATCTGTATTACAATTATCTGCTTTGTTGTATCGAGTAAATGTTGAACAGTGATCGCCACCATTGCGTCTTCTCAAGAGATAGCCCGTGATGTCATGTAAGTGCCAATGCATTACATTCTTTATCATATAATACTCATCCCGTTGAATATTTCGAAACTAATGTGACTGGAAGCTGTTGCTGCCTATGGCAGCAACAACTTCCAATCAAATTAGTTTCAAAATATTCAACAACATACCTGTCTGATTTTCTTTTATATCACATTGCCGAGTTATAGCTGGCGCGTCTATAACTGGGTGTATGCACAGAGGCGGACGCGCTAGGTTTTTTTCTGATTGGTTGAAAAGTAAATCATGACAACCACCATAGGCTGTAGAAATGTGTCAACAAGTAGCTACTAAAGCCTGGATATCTTTTGTTGTCAGCATGATAAAAAGCTAAAATGCTGGGGATGGATTATGGGTGGCTAATTCTATCACCTGAATGGTTAGTATAAGGTAAGGTGATATTTCCTTTAAATAATTAACAAACTGAACACAGCGGGAACGCTAAACATGAGGCCCAAGGGGCCTGTGTCGGTCACCTGGAGCACTACGCATTTTGTCCAAATTGTTGGTGGGTGCTTTAGGAGTGTTCTTTTAAATGAGTTTGTGGACATTTTTGCAAGTCCGATATGGTCGCCAAACGCACTACACTTTGATTGAGCCATGTTTCTGACGTAGCTCATTCCCTTGAAAAAACTTTAATGGCACTCAGTGCCTAATCATATCTCTCAAATTTCGGCCTAATCCGCTAAGTGGTTCTGGAGTTGTTTTGGCAAAAATTAGGTTACCCAAGATGGCCGTCAAACCATTTGGCCAATCACTTTCCTTTGAACAAACTTGGTGCATCTCTTGTCATAGATGATATTTCATGCGTTTTGAATTGATCCCCCAAGCGGTGTTGGAGAAGAACATTTTTAAAGACATTTATAAAAATCGACCAAAATCCAAGATGGCGCGAGAAAAGTACATTTTAAATTTCCCATTGCTTCAGTATGGGAGATTTTTGTGGGTAAATGACCCAAGATGGCCGCTAAACCTTTTATCCGACTGACTCAAAAATGGCAAATTTGAAATCACAATACGCAAAAACATATATAAAAACAATTTCGGCCTCAAAATCTATCAAATTAAAAATTCCAATATGGCCACCAAACGCGTTGTATATTGATTGCCTCACGGCGCCCACGGTTTTTGACGGATCAACTTCTCTTGAACAAAATTTAATGACCCGTACACCCTAATCATATATCACAAATTTCGGCCTGATCGCTTCAGCGGTTCTGGGAAAGAAGTCGTTTTTGCGAAAACGTTGTCATCCACGATGGTCGCTGAACTATTTGGCCAATCAAGTCCTTTTGAACAAACTTGCGTCAGCTCTTGCCTTAGATGATATTTCATTAGGTCTGAATTGATCCCTCAAACGGTTTTGGAGAAGATTTTTAAAGACATTTCTAAAAATCGGCCGAAATCCAAGATGGCCGCCGGTCAAATTTTCCGATTGGCTTCGTTTGTACAAAATGTAATCTCTATGCCCTAAGGATGCTTCCTGCCAAATATAATTGAAATCATCTTATATTACCCATTGCTTTAGTATGGGAGCGTTTGGCGCGAAAATGATCCAAGATGGCCGTCAAACCGTTTATCCGACAGTTTCGAAAATTGCGGTCTCAAAATCCATCAAATTAAAAAATCTAATATGGCCACCAAACACGCTATAATTTGATTGGCCCATGGTGGCCATGTTTTTGGGCGGATCAACTTCTCTTGAACAAAGTTTACTGGCTCTTAGTCCCTAATCATATCCTCCAAATTTTGGCCTGCTCCTTTCAGCGGTTCTGGAGAAGAAGTCATTTCCGCTAAAACTAGGTTAACCAATATGGCTGCCGAACCATTGGACCAATCAAGCTCCCTTGAATAAACTTGGTTAGACTCTTGCCCTAGATCATATTTCATGAGGTTTGCTTCAATCCCTCATGCGGTTTCGGAGAAATCCTAGATGGCCGCTGGCCAAATTGGCCGATCGGCTTCGTTTGAACAAGCTTGGATCCTTATGCACTATGGATGCTTCCTGCCAAATAGAATTGAAATCAGCCTAGCGGTTCTTGAGAAGATGTCGTTTAATGGAAAAGTTGATGGACGGATGGACGGATGGACGACGGACGGACACACAACGGACGGTCGCCACGATATAAGCTCACTTGGCCTTTCAGGCCAGGTGAGCTAATAATGTAAGCGTCATCAGTCTGTGCCCTGATAGTATAGGATACTGAGCCAGCCCTGGGCCTATTACGAGCCACTATGGCCCGATATTGACCCAGTATAGGCCCAGTAACTTGCGTTATCAGAACAGGTCTTACAAGAGGCCTCGCCAATCTGGATTTACCAAGGCAGTAGCGAGTGAGTGGCAATGGACCATTTCAGTTTATAAATCAATCAAATGACGTCATCATCAACTCCGTGACGTGTAGGGTGACGTCATAATCAATGACGTCATGAATGACGTAGATAAGCTCGTCACGAACGCTTAATTGATGACGGACTAAGCGTTGTTGTACGAATTATATGTATTTACTATTTAATACACATTCTGTTCAATATTTTGAATCTAATTTGACTGGGCACTGTTGCTGCCTATGGCCCAGTCAAATTAGTTTCAAAATATTCAACAGCATACCTGCATAGTTTTCTGGAAATTGATAGTTAGGCAGTTCATGGATCCATCGATCCCAACATGGTGAAGTGCGAGTGGAGCTTAGCTTGAGATGGGCGTGGCATAGCTTAGACTGGATGCCTCCATTATAAGCAATGAATATCAAGAATACACAAGACAAAGCAAAGATCTAAAAATCAATCATACATTCGTTCTCTGTGATCAAGCAAGGGCGGAAGCAATGGCAATAATACGATTGTCATTTTCAGCCAAGGTATACGGACATGTTCAATTTGTAAAACATAAGGTAATAAAAGAAATGGGAATAATGGAATTTGTGAAAATATTGCTATATAGGGAATAATAACCAACTTAATAAGATTTCTGCCCTTTGCAATATAAAACATATAATTGAGACTTTTGATGTTTGTTGGCGAATATCACTAGTTATCGGTGGTGAGGTGGGGGGGGGGGGGTGTTGTTGGTAACCCAGTAGGGTATACTTAGGTGAAATGACAGGAGCTTTTATAACAGAATTGCTATTATTCCGAGGAACGTTTGTGATGGCTTGTGCTCATTTTGACAAAGAGGTTCATCAAATAGAAATATAATTCTGCATTACCCATGCCACAATGTCTATTTCACCTGCTTCTATAGTATGTCATGGCAACTAGCGGGTTCGAGTTACTGAGTCTATGTCGCATGTATAAGAGGTGTTTGCTTCGCAAGTAATCGCGGTTCATTCAACTCTACCAGCGAGTTTCCAATCCATATGTCCTGTTCGAGTATAGGTCAAGAATATGAATATGTGACATTTGTACTGTCCCTATCTGTCAAAAGCCACGTTAATTGTCAGCCCAGTCTCGTGCAATGCCCCGGAGACCATGGCAGACGCTCCCGAAGGTTAACGGAATGCGTAAACCGACACCTTTTCTAAGTAATAAGGGACATAACCGAATTGGCAGAGACGGATTAGATTACGTCGAGGCGCCAGGTGAAAACATGTGAATGTACTCTAACATCTCAGGTTACTGGGAGGTACTGGCAATGCTGGGCCATATTTGCCCGTTGTTGGTCAAGTACCGGCCCCATAAACTGCCTTATCAGTATAGCCACACACAAATCTAACCTGGTGTGGCCCCTAATATAAATAAAACCCAATGTACGCCATGCAATTCAAAGGGGAGACGATTGGCCGTGACGATAGCGCGATATACTGGTAATCAGCGCGGCTGGGTTCAAATACTGCTCGACTGTCAGGCGACCAGGTGGCTCACGAGGAATCGGTGGAAACATAGGTAATCTCCTTCACTCTTCGTTGCCTCTCTCCACCCAGAAGTATAAATGTGTGCGTGTGTAAAACCGGGGAGGTTACATTAATAGTCTGAAATAAACCAATCTAGATATGGCGTGAATGGGAGCTGGAATCGGGGACTCAGTAGACGGGAATCAAAGCAATAATGAGTAAAACCATGCAATTCAGATACTTCTTCATACGCCACGTGTAATGACCAGATGTATCCATTTTCGCAGATAGGCTTCAGATCTGCCCATACATAAGGTCAAGTATATGCATGGTCCTTGGCTAGATATCTAGGTGCCGCGCCATGGTGTAGTAGCTAACACTCAGAACTACTTAACCCGAGAATTAGGTTCACGCTTGAGTTCTGCATTATCTCGCCGTCGTTGGAAGCATTTCCCGCTCCTTGCCTCTCTCCATCCAGGAGTATAAATGGGTACCAGTGTAAAAAAAACTAGTGCTACGAATAATAGAGTGAAGTAGAACCAGCCTAGATATGGCGTGAATGTGACCTGGAATTAGGGATTCGATAGACGCAAATCACACCAATAACTTCCTTAGCTAGATAGAAAACAATCTGACAAATAGTGGTGACTTGTAAAAATATTTGTGCTGACCAGTGGCTACTGACTGTTACAGGAAATAATTCGAGATACGTTATAATTTGTCAATCAAGCAATCAGAGTGAATGTTGTTCTTAAAACAGCTATTATAGGATTTACGTTTCTACGTTTCTAGGATTTACGTATTTTATGTTTATGTACCATTACCATGCAGACGACAAATGGATTCAGTTAAGCACGGTAGGAATATATTTTAGCATGCTCTATATGTATTCCTAAGTGGGCCTGATTATCTAATCCAAGACCAATTTAATGCTCTGTTTTACGAAAGTTTTCACCAAAAATACACGATCGGAGATGTGGAAAGAATAAAAAGAATGTACAATTTCAAGCTCAGATGTTTTAAGCCAGTACAGTATTAATCCTTTCATCATTTTCACTGTCACGATTGATCAGGAACATCCAACCGTTTTCAAAGTGAGTCTCTATTTACGGGCCAACAGAGAGTATTTTGATAATTTACCACTGGAATGGCTGTCTTGTTAACGAGCCAGCCATTCCAGTGGTACGCTTTAAAAAATAGGCTTCTCTTGGCCAGCAACGTGAGTTTTCTCATGACCACTGCAAAGCCATTTTGAGCGGATTGACCATTAAAGGGTTAACAAAGCTACAGACAACACAAAGATTTATAGAAAATTCTGAGCAATATGGATTTGGCTGCGTAAAATTGTTAGATGGAAAAGATGTTGCGAATTATGCCGTACAATCCCAGCATTCCCTTTTTGCTATTATATGAAGAAATTAAGTTCGGAGGGTCTGTAAAACAAAAAAATTGATTGGTATGGCCTACTATCCATGAAATGTGCACATAGCATGAGAGACAGATTGAGGGAAAGCTAGTAAGGGTGGTCTAGACATCAGAATTAATCCTGATAACGCATGACACTGGGCGGGTAATGGCCCAAATACTGGGCCAATACGGAGTGGTATTGGTCCAATATCGGCCCAGTAACCTGCATTATCAGTGCAGAAGAATCGGATTTAAGTCTGATTAGACAAATAGATCATATAATTTTAGACTATAAATTTAAATTTAACATTGTGAAATCAAATCAGAACTCGTTAAAGCGATGCTAATCTCATCTCAAATGTTGTATTGCACCGATAGAATATGGTTTATAGATTCCATATCATTCATATCCTGTCACATTCCTTGATCTGTATCGCAGTTATCTGTTTTGTAATATCGAGTAAATGTTAAACAGTGATCGACACCATGTTGTCTACTCAAGCTATTGCGTGTGATGTCATGTAAGCTCCAATGCATCACATTCTTTATTATGTAATGCTCATCCCATGAATATGGCAGCAACAACTTCCAATCAAATTGGTTTCAAAATATTCAACAGCTTACCTGTAGGATTACGTTTATACCACGCTGCCAAACTATAGCTGGCGCCTCTATGACTGAGCGTATATACCGAGGCAGACACTAGGTTTTTTCTGATTGGTTGAAAAGTAAATCATGACAGCCATCATAGAGTGTAGAAATGTACCAACATTTAACGACTAAATCCTGAATATCTTTCCTTAGCGGCGTGATAAAAAGCTTAAAATTACCTGGATAGTTTATGACCGGCGTGTTAGATCACCTGAATAGCTATAGAGATGGATGGAATTAGTTATCCGTTAAATATTTTTAAAGCCATTACAACTTGAAGTACTGCCTCGTTAAATGGTTATTGAAGACTCTTCACCAGGTTCCATTAGTCGAGATACCTCAACCTGATGAGGAATATAGGAGATATTTATGACAGGTACGCCTCCGTGGTTACTGTTGAGATGTGCTGAATAGCTTCGTTACACATCTATGCGACAATGAGCGTAATACCGACCACTCCGTTTCACTATGAGCTGTTTGTGTGGCTCTTTGGTTCTCTTCAAGGAATAAGTTTCTCGCATTTCATTGGCTGATGACTTCCAATGAGAATAATTGACCAATGAAATTGCTCCTAAACTCCTCCTAAGAAGAGGGAGTCAATGAGCGAAAGCGCATGCAATCGCTTCGCAGTCAGTTGTGTTGTTGTAGGCTAACTATGCCGGGAAATTCATGGTTAGATTGCAGGGCTAAACCCGGCCATACACATGGGAATAAGTTACGCAACGTGCTGCATGAGTGTATGGAAAAATGCCTCAACAAGAATAAGACTGGTTCTATTTTCATGCAACATGTTGCATGGTGTCTGTTTTCCTTCCTAAGTGTGGACCATTATGATTCCAGCGAGTGTGTGTGTCAAAAGGTTTGATAGGTCATACTAGGAATTACGTAGGCAATATATGAACTCATATTTTATTTAGGGAATTTAAACGATGGAGTTAGAGTGGACAAAGCAAGCAACAGATGCGCTACCGTTTCTTCATATTCAGCAATATCTCTGTTGTCCAGACACTCCTAGTGTGACATCTACACATGACGATAACGTAACAGCAATTCACCTTTCCAGACTATCCATCTATCATCTGACCTCGTATGACGTCATAATCAGCTCAGCGGGTGTATGATGACGTCACAATCATTACGTCACAAAGGGTTCCATATCGACCGTCACCAAATCTCAAATACTCCGACACGTTTTATGAATTGTATATCTTTGCAATTCTTTGCTATTTAATAAACATGCTGTTGAATATTTTGAAACTAATCTCACTGGGCGCTGTTGCTGCCTTAGGGTATTCAGAGTTCGATCGATCCCAACGCGAGCGAGGTGTGGGTGGTGCTTAGCTAGAGATTGGCGGGGAATAACTAAAACCGGAAATGTCCGTTAAAGCAACATCACATGATAGGCTATTATTGACTCCGCAGTTCCATCTTCTTGCTGCGCGAAACCATCTTGGGAAATGGCAATGGAAATATCCGTAGGATACCCAGCTTGTTGCTGGCACATGCTGCATGAGTGTGTGGCGTTACGTGTCTAGAAACATGCTGCACAACATCTTTCAGGTAACATGTCGCGCAACGAGGTGCGCACTATATTCCCATGTATGGCTGGCTTAAGGAAAGGAAGTTCACGGACGTTGCAGATAGTCTATCATACGGACTGGTCATCGGCTGATCTCCGAAGTGAAGTGTGTGTAACAATCTCATCTTGGGAAGTACATGCACTCTTCAGTACGTGATTACTCATACGCCTTTCCCAAATATATTGTACCGTTACACGTGCGTGTAAAGTGCGTTAATACATCAGCCAGCGCTACGTACTTGAGCTTACTGCGCGTGTGAGTGTGCGAGCGCGTGCGTGCGGGGGAGGGTGTTAGTGGAAGGGCATAGTGGCTCTTCTTTTAAAAATTTCCAAAAAATCCCCATTAAATTAAATTAAAGATATTCGTAGAATATTGAATATTATGTAATTTCATCAAACACATACAATTCGCACACTTCGTGACGGAGTTTTCAATTTTCGTAAGTGAGCTAGATACACTACATCATTATGAGTGTGACGTCATTTGAAAAGTACCGCATTAGATAATGCCGTCATACACTTGCTTGACTGATCGCATCCATTAATTATTGTTATTACTGTGTTCATCATCCTTGTATTCGTCGTTCTTATAGTAGTCGTTCGGCGAATTATTCATTTAATCAGTCAGTTTTAATACAACATACTCTTGGTTAAGCCGTCAAATTATGCCCGTTATTCATCGGGGAATTGTGCTGAAGCATTGACGGCTAGCTGACATATTGATTACACCGTGAGTCAATTAAATTTCGTTCCATTTTGCGTTCTTGTCACGTTTGCCTTGCACATGTGGTACACACATATCGAAAGACGGTGTATTTATGCATTTATGCAACTACATAAGTACCCATACCAACTTAACCTTCCAACACTTACCTACAAAACACGTCAAATCCTGCAAAATGTAAGGGATATTCTGTTGAACATTATGAAACTAACTTGACTGGGACTTGCTGCTGCCTACAGCAGCAACAAGTTCCAGTAAAACTAGTTTCAAAATATTCGACTGCTTTCATGTTTACTTGTCTTGAAATTGAGATACTGGTATGTCACATGTTAAGGAGATAATGATATGCTTCAGGAAACATTTATGTTCAGGTGCAGTGAAATATGACCGGTTTGATTAATTTTGCAAAAATTATCTTTTAGCTCGGTGCTACCAAACACGGGCAAGGGCGATCAGTTAAATTGCTTTCTCAATACTAAGAGCATTGTTTCTATAGAATTATTTTGGACCTAGGATAAACTGAGTTGGTCCAAATGTTAGACTGTACAGCACATGCTATGTAGAAGATCATTTGCATATGTCATGAATGCTGCATTCGCTGCAACAGCTTCCGGAAATGCTGTCCTTAGAGGGACCAGGAGCTAAATAAACGCATTGTACTAAATAACATACCAAATGCCGAACATAGTGCAATGAAATGGTTAAACAAGAGCGATCTTAGAATTTCATCGCGTGAAAATCAATTTTCCAGCTCAATAACAGATAACAGTCCGTATTGACTTCTAAGTGCAATCCGTATCGTCTCTCATGACGTTTACCAATTTCCTAGCGCACCGTGTCAGTAATAAGAATAAACTGCGCTGTGGATAGAACGAGCTCCTCAAATTACGGTGATTTGACATGCAGTGTCATTCAAAGATTTATCATGTTCTTTCCAAATGACAAGGTTAATCACAGTTAAGTCAGCATTCCAGTGTCGATGATGTCTGGTTAATTGAGATAGTCGTATACACAAATTCAACAAGAACTATCAGAGATTGCATACCCCCGCCCTCTTCTTTTTTGTGACATTAAAAAATATTTTCGGATTTTCCGTATTTTAGATTTTTTTAGAATTTTAAATATTTTTTTCCAGATCACGACCAAAGTGGCGTAGTGTATTGTCACACCATTTTATGTGTCTTAGAGGAATCGGACCAGTAGTTTCCGAGATATCCACGAAGTCCAGAATTGGATTCGTACCGCACCTGGGTTCTAATCACTGCCACCGTTTTGAAATTCCCCTGATACGGCAAGTTCATTGGTTGTGTTAAAATTGGAGCCAAATCGTTTGCTTGTGTATCTAATTATACTATACTATATATGTCTCTATAATAAAACATTGCTTATGTTATTAGAACAATAATGCTTGCTATTTGAATGTTTGACAATGATGTAGTTCTAAAAACTACATTGTCACCATTCGTTCATTACCCAATCATAGTGATCCTTCTTTATCTAATCGCTTTAGCAATACCGGAAGTCTTCTGATACACGAATTAATGAGGTATTCTGATTTCCAAGGCACTTTTAACGATCCGAAAGTAATTTACCAAAGCTCCCTCTGGAGTATTGAGTTGTCACTATTCTATACGAGTTGATCCAAGTTAATGTGCGAGGTATGTCCATTTTGAGCGAAGCACACCCAGGTATATATCATGTAATATACAACTTGGCAAGTTCATGGTCCAGAACGTGTGTTTTCAGAAATGGCTGTTGATTAAGCCCATAAGCAAAACAATACAGGCGGTAGATAGGTTAGTCAGGCACAGAACACAGACCTGCAGTGGGAACCAGAACTTGAATGATCAATGAATTGGAATTAGTCAGGAACTTAAACCATACGTCTGATAAATAGACACGTCACGATGCAGTCCGCCATTATACAGACCACAGTTACTCAACAGGTCAAGCCATTCTCCGAAGAGATGGACTACCTATGGAAGCCATATTCTCAGAACAATACCGGGTTAATACAGCCCGGCATTGGTTCAGTACCTTAGTTACTTAAGTTGAGTTGTGTTTAATGTAGACACTAAAGACGTTGCTGACCAGACTGATGTCCGGACAGGTCGAATATATTTACGTTGCGTGACGTACCTGATAAGAAGAAGAATCGTGGAGAAAATCCTTCACAACTAGGATGCTTTGACACAGTACACCGGCTGAGATATCTATCAGGGTGTTACTGCTCGGGTAATGTCTTAAATGTAGCCCGAATATGCCATTATTTGGATGCCGGGACTGAATTGACCTGAGCAACGAGAAGCCATTGTACATGGCAATCGTTTATACGAACTAGTCTAACTACTGGAATTAATAGTATGTAAGACAAACAATGATACTGTGAGGAAATACGCAATACTTCTTGAGGACATAACCAAAGAATGTTAATATATGACCTTGTCCACACTAATCCCTGCCAACTAGTTCTCAGCCCAAAATAACGACTGGGATAGAGGTATGTAACGTTATATTTCGTGACTCAGGAAGGGTTTGGAAGGGACTGTTTTATACTCGCGGATGCATAATTAAACAGGGATTCTAATGGTATACCGTGCATCAACATGCATGGTAAAGTCTTAGAATGAGAAAGCGGCATATACACGTTAATGCCACGGTACTTCAAAGTATCAAGACCATTGTTTTTTACATTGTACTTGCTTCTTGGCCTTTTGGCTAAGATAAAAGTGTAGCACCTGACAACAGGTTTGACACATTTCATTAAATGTTTCTTTTATTTTGCCAGTGTGCTAAATATATTGCACATATAAAGAAATAATAAGATTTTCAAATATTTCACGAATATTCATAAAATATGTTGGCCCAATGTTAGACCAATGAGCGGAATTATGTTGGGCCAAACTATACTGCCAATTTTGGGCCAATCTTATATGATACATGCTGGGCCAACGTTGGGTGGATGCGTTGGTACAACGTGTTGGGCCAAGTAGAGACGAATGGGCAAAATAATGTTGGGCCAACCTAGAGATTCAACGCTGGCCCAATATTACAACATACGTTGAGCCAACCATCGGCTAATGCAGTCTTATTATCTAGGTGGTAGCTTGTCACAAGATAAATTTCGACATAAAACGGATCGTTCAAATGTATTTCCACTCCTTAAATTAACAGTAATTTAAAAAAAGAATCTTTAAAAAAAATTTAAGTTGGCACCTTGAATCACGCATGCACATGCCCAAATATTCACGCGCATGCGTGTATGCACATATATGCGTACGCACCCCCCCCCCCGCATACTCATGCCTACACTATAAAATGCATTGGATATCAAATATTTTGATTACTTTGTAACAAATCTGCCTGTAAGATGGCTGCTACTTAAATACGAGAACAATGAATTTGCGTCGAGTTGTTTTATTCGAGAACATATTAGAAACACTTTCCAGGAGCATTGTATATCACATACGGGATGCAAAAAAAATTACTTCGTTGTCTCTTGGAAGACGACAGGACTAGAATCACAAATTCAGGTATATACTATACAGCTACGCTATTAAATATTCGGAAACTAATTTAACAGAGGCAGCAACAGATCCCAGTCAAAATAGGTTTCAAAATATTCAACAAACTAATCATGCACGATATAGCAATTGCATTTTCGTATTTCATTTCGGCGATTTGAAGTGTTAACACGAGACAGTGGATGCCCGTGAAAATGACATCATTCCAGATAATCCCCATTGTGCTCGTTAGTCGAAACTAGCACATGATTGTATGCCAGGGTTGATGAACGAAGCGCATGCAATCCCTCAGTAACACACGCACCCATGAGGCAAAACGCTAACTATCTAACCAGACATCTACCATCTTATCCAGAATAAATTAGCTGGTTTTGTCCAGCCTGATTTTACTGGGGTTAATTGGCAAGAACATCAACATGGGTTGGCAGAAACAGTATCTCCGAAATCGAATGCAAGTCAAAAGCTCGTGTTTTTATATAGTGTTTGGATATTTTGGTGTTGTGAAAAAAATATGTCACTTTATTGAAACGTTCGTTTGCATCATCAAATACATAGGTGACGATTTACGGGGTAGTTTATGGTGGTAAAAGCTAACTGGGAACATTAATCAAAACTATGTTAGGGTATGCTTGGTTAACATAAATGGAGAGATCCGATCTGTAACTCAAGTAACTCATTATCATATCCGTCACGTGTTAGCTGATGTTAAAATCAAAATGACGTAGATCCGTCACAAAAATCGAAAACCTCGTGACGAAAGTGTACGAATTGCATGGATTTTGATATAAACATATTTTCTTGTAGGCTTTTGACAAAGGGATTGCGTACAAGTTCTTGCAACTTAGTTAGACCCTTTCCCAACGGTAATATTAGTAGCAGCTAATACATACATGCATTTAACTAGCAATGATCTGTTTAAACAATTGTGCATTCCTCTAAGTAGATTGTCGTTTGCGATGTACATACTATTATTAAAGGCACATATCCGCACCACAATGCCTGAGAACGAACCGCCAACCCTGCACTGTTCCGGAGAACCAAACCGCGCGCCGCAATGCAACGAAACGAAATGAATCCCAACACACGGCGACCCCAGACAAGACAATAATACAATTCACCAGATGCGAAGCCGAAATATGGACCCGTGTCCATAATTCAAACTCCACAACCGAAGTCCGTGTTCCCACCAGCGAGCGAATCAGGTATAACGCCATACTTCAGTATGGCGTCATTCCGGATCAACAACACTGCGAGAAAACGGCATAAGAAACGTAGGCCTATGTTAACCCATGCGCACGGAATCACTATGTGCCAAGACCCACCTCGCCCCACCACATCCAAAAACACAATTTAAGCCTCCAAAAACCATACAACTTCAACAATTATATCCTCAAGCACGCCGGTTATTATTATTATTATTTTTATTATTATTATTATTATTATTATTAACTACCTCGACTGGGCGCCGCTGCTGCCATAGGCAGCAACAGTTGCACCCAGCCAAACCAGCCTCAAAACATTCAACAGCTCACCCATGTCGTTTTCTGGAAATTGAGGTTCTATGAGTTCAGAGGTCGTTCGATCCCAACACGGGCAAAGAATAGGTGGAGCCTAGCCAGAGATGGGCGGGGCATAGCCAAGAGTGGATTCATCCATTCAAACTAAGATCTGCCAGTAGCGTGCATATATATCTGTACTACCTTAAAATACATTAGTTTTCTATGTCTGACAAAGCTATGTTTTAGTTGCATAGAAGATCGGAGGTATATGGAGAAAAGCGATGTAATCGTTGCGTTAGTTGTTCTCTTTGTAAAACATAGTGAGTGCATTTTATTAGGAAATCTTCTACACCAATTTTACAAAAAAGCATGCATGTCTTTAATGAACTTATAGTTCAATAAATAATCTGTTGAATATTTTGAAACAAATTTGGTTAAGAGCAACAGATGAGGGCTAAATAATCAACAGTTTACCTGCATAGTTAGCTTGAAATATAGATTCAGGGAATTCAGGTTTCAACGTTTTAAATCGATGCCATGACGCGTAAAATATGGGCGGAGCTTAGAGATATATGGGCGGGGTATAGTTAGAAATGGATAGGCACCTACCTCTATTAGCTGCCTGTTCTGCTTCTTCGGCAGTTTACTAAGACAGAACTCCGACAAGTTGTGTCTTTAGATTATCAGCTTTTATTGTACCATCTCTTAACATCAAAATCATTTCTTTGTATTGTGCCTTAGCTAGTAAGCTCTAGTTAGTAGAAGTCTGGTAGCAGGCCTACTAACTCCCAAATGTTACGTTCGGTAAAAGAGGGGTCGATTTATATCATTGCCTCGCCCATATCTAGCTATTCCCCGCGCATTTCTACCTATTCGCCGCGCATTTCTAGCTATTCCCCGCGTATTTCTAGCTATTCCCCGCGCATTTCTACCTATTCGCCGCCCATTTCTAGCTATACCACGCCCATTTGTATCTAAACTCCGCCCACTATTTGCGCATGTTGTGATCGATCTATACGCATACTGAACCCTGAATTCTCAGAATCGCATTTTCTAGATATCTATAAAGGTAAATTGTTGAATATTTTGAAACTAATTTGACTGGGCGCTGTTGCTGCCTAAGGCAGCAACAGTGCCCAGTCAAATTAGTTTCAAATTAGTCAAAAGAATCTTATATTTAAATCGCAAATCCAGCACATATACAAACAATTCGTACACTAGATGAACGTTTCACTGTTCATGGTGGCGCGAAACATGTTATCTATTACGTATTTTGATTGTGCCGCCACCCTATATGTGACGCAATTGATTATGACGACTTATCTTTGAGTGACAGATCGGTTCTCTCCATTAATTTAGTTGGGTAGTGAAATGTATGTGCGATTAATATACCGAATGCATATACTACCATTTTGCACCACATGAACGTTATTCTCTGAATGACACGGGTATGGAAAGTTGGTGGGGCTGACGCCCACCTACGTTAAAGCTGAACGCGCATCTTGAACGTCAGATCTTTTTCGAGAAAAATGTATTTACTTCCAACATTTAATATGCGTGTTCAGTTTTAAGGAGGCTTGGTCGTCTAACTCGAAACATGTTTCAAATATTTTCGCATACCAATTAATTGTACGTGACAAGTTGAAGATTGCGATACCATTTTCTAAGTATACAAACGCGCATTTACCATGATTTGAATGTAACTGGGTTTTTTTCAGAAATCTAAAAAATGTGACAGACCCACAGACTAGCACACGGAGAAACAAATCGGTAGACAGACTTAATATTCGTTCAGAGTGGCAAAAAAAATGAAGCCAGATTCTGTATTAGTATATAAAGACAGTTCGTTCGAGAAAATACCCATAATATTCCAAGATTATTTCACTATGTAACGCTCTCCACCAAATATGTCGTTTCAGGAAATGAGACCTGACAGAATACAACTCTGATAAGGCATGGTAGTGGGCCGACACTGGGCTAATACTGGGCCAATACGGCTCGGCATTGTCCCAGTACCCGCCCAGTAACATGGATTATCACTGACAGAAATAAACCTTGTTCAATGTATTTCATATTAGTTCGCACTCACCACGCAACTCTCCACGAATTTAGAATGGCGGTGTTAATAAAAAACGCATGAGTGTTATGCGAAGACGGAATTATTTGAAGCAAAACTAAGAAATAAATTCTTTATTAATGTCGCCTGCTACGTTCCGAGATATTTACTCGACTATCGCAAGATCGTTGCGTACGTTTGATTTTTACACTTGACAAAGTTGTTTAGAGGCAGAGGGCAATGCTAGCTGACGCTCTACCTCGACTTTTGCGTCATTGCTAGTCTCGGTCAAGGTATTTATTATTTATTCAATTTCACATTTATTGCTTTGTCCTTTGGTTATTACAGAATGTTAACTGTGTTATTGCATTTTTTTCTCACTTCCCTAACCAACTTTAGTACCCAGATGGCAAAGAAACCCTTCGTGCTTTGAGTTCGTTTAGACACGTTTTTTTATCACGGTGACAGAGACCACGTGCCCATTAACACTTTAACCCTCGAATTTGTTCAAAGCAATTTCAATTTTCTCATAGAAAATGCCCATTTGTAGACAAAGAGAAAGCTATTTTTTAAATTTTCCCACTGGAATGACTGACTCGGTTATCGAGCCAGTCATTCCATGGTAAATTAAAAAAAATAGCCTTCTCTTAATCTGCAAATTGAGGTTTCTCAAGACGACTGTAGGAGTTGTTTTTTTTACTAATATGAGTGTTAAATTTTTGCTGCTACTATTGCATGAGATTTCCACGCTAAAGAGACCGTGAGATGATCCGATCTGACGTCATAATGAAATACAATGATGCATTATGCGAGCACTTTTACGGGGGAAAACTGGTGTTCATTTTGAAAAAGGGCCTACTGACATCTTGTGTTGTCTTAAGACAGCAACAGCTTTCAGCCACGGCGTTTTCAACATTGATCAGCATATTTAAACCATAGAAATGTCAATGTCTTACCTTTCATTGTGGCAGCCAATGTTTCGCATACCGCCAAGATGCCTGGATCCTTGAGAAGCTGTGGGTCAGTGCAAGCTGAGAGCGCATCGGCGGTGACTAGGCTGGCACACATCCATTTCATCAACACCACGCCCACCAGACCCAGGTAGGAATAGTGTCTCATCTGGCCGACAGAGGGCAGGCAAGACTACGGTTACTTTTACGACGGACCTCGGATAAGAGCGAATGTGACGAAACTGCGAAAGTAGAAGACACGGTAAGCTTGAATGATGATAAGCATTAGCCCTTATTGGAAGTACTACTCGTTGCGCACACGCTCACGCTCTGGAAATGCAACACAAAAGAGGATTCCAGTTTATCCATCAATCATATTACCTCATAATCAACTACGCGACGTGTAGAATGACGTCATAATCTATTGCGTCATGAATGAAGGTTTGCCACGAACGTTGTTGTATGAATTGTATGTCTTTACTATTTAATAAACATGCTGTTGAATATTTTGAAACTAATTTGATTGGGCGCTGTTGCTGCTAAAGAAAATAGAATTATGTTAGTTGGTATAATTTTGAACACGAATTAAGGAATTGTTATGTTGAATATTTTGAACATAATTAGATTGGAAGACATTGCTGCCTTTGGCAGCAATGTCCTCCAAACAAATTATGTTCAAAATATTCAACAGTATGTCTTATTGTGTTTTGGATACCTGGCAAAACCATTTCTAAGAGGTACTGTACATTAAAGTTTAACTTGTTTTAGGAGGGAGCCCATGTATCCTCTGAACATCGGGACGGAGATAATTATACTAGGATCCATCCAAGGATAACCGCCCTTAAAAACACCCTGGGTTCATCCCTGAGAACGCGAAGGAAATGGCGGCCAACAAGTCAGCGAGACATTCTTAATCAATACGGCGTTTTACTATAATTCCGTATTTTCCTCATGGCTAATTCTTCCAGATAAGTTCATTAGCATCACGTTTGCAAACAAAAAACCCGGCAAGCAATCAGGCGTGGTATTTGCAAATATCAACAGGAGCAAGTAGCCGCACGAGCCAGACTTGGTATCTATTATTTGCGTAGTCGTTTACCGTTCGTATAGACAATCGTGGGTCAGAAGGGGTGCGATGTCAATATGCTTAGAAATAAGGCGCTGGGCAAAGCATTGAAGCACTTGATATATAGAGCGAATGGAATGTACCGAGAATCAGTCATATCCACGGTTGTTGAATATTTGCACGATTTCTGCGTTTAAAGCAACGCCGGAACTTGATCGATTTGAAGCATTGTGTGTCATCTCAAATATTGATTGTGATGTGGCTGTTAATTGCTGATAATGTGATATTGTGGGGTCTATAATGTTTCTTCTTGACATTGTTCTCCAAGTTGAGCTGAAGATCAGGTTAGGATGAAAGCACGCCTAGCACATCGCAACCCACATGAGGATGTAGATTCTGGATCGTCCATCGAAGAATTGCGAAAATATAGATGCTCTTAGAGGGCACATGATGCTCCCTGGCGGCATGAACCATCGATTGTTCTCGATTGATCGACGGCTCATTAAATTAAGAAAATGAAAACTAGTCTACATCAGCTATATAGGATTTGGTGAGTCAGTTATGCGGAGTTCGTCATTAGTACGGGAAATCATGCCAAGCTCAATCCTGCTAGTTCTGAGACGCTTTAACCAGCTTCTGCAGTCTTCTTGGGAATGTCCGGTTTTAGCTATGCATCGCCCATCTCTAGCTAAGCTCCACCCACACCTCGCTCGTGTTGGGATCGATCGATCTCGGAACACCCTGACTATCAATTTCCAAAAAAAAATACACAGGTAAGCTGTTGAATATTTTGAAACTAATTTGACTGGGTGCTGTTGCTGACTAAGGCAGCAACAGCGGCCAGTCAAATTAGTTTCAAAATATTCAACAGCACGTTTATTAAATAGCAAAGAATTACAAAGATATACAATTCATACAACGTGTCGGACCATTTGAGATTTGGTGACGGTCTATATGGAGGCCTTTGTGACGAAATAATTATGACGTCATCATACACGCGCTGAGCTGATTATGACGTCATACGACGGCTGATGATGGATGGATACTCTGGAAAGGCGAATTACAACGCTGGGTAGCACCAAAAACCGGCGTGACCAAACTTGATGCATGCCGCCGCACACATCTGGGAGCCATTACAAATCATCGCTGGCGACACAGTCTAATATCACACGCAGCACAAAATGTAACTCAGGCCCACTACCTGTGAGGGTAGCCCAACAGCGATAGTCGGTGTTCGAACGTGTACGTCAATTCAATTCAAGTTTATTTCAATAACTTCTTTGAAGTACACGAATATATAAATTAATGTATACATGATAAAATTACTCAGTTACAGAGACACGTGCATTACAAATTATCCCCGTATTACATCGTTAGCCTAGCCGCGTTCAAGAGTGCCCAATGGGCCGAAACATTCCCCTAACGGCGAATGGTCACGTGCCCTCTCCACTACTGAGTAACTCATATTAAGGTCGGGCGACCACCCGGTGTTCGTCAAACCCTTACTCAGCCCCCCCCCCCAACCGCCGCTACCGAACTCAGCCCTGAACACAATAGTAAGATGTTAGATTTTATAGGCGGTAAATTGCCGATGGGGTGTCGAATATTGTCACATTGAACCTGCGACTAATGCGGTGCCATTTTATTATGACGTCATTTACTTATGGTATTTGGATTTAATTCTCAGCTAATAGATGAATCAAGTCTTTCGATCAATCATATGCCGTCACAATCAACCTTCGAATGCTCGAAAATACGCCTGTTCGGAAAGCACTGGAATTTGAAGTCGTTGGTGCCAACGGTTATGAGGTACCAAAAGGTCCCCACAACATCAACTTGTTAAGTGTTTTGCGACTAGACCACAAAGAACGTACTCTAGCAACACCAAGGACGAGAAAGAACATGAAGTGGCTCAGGACGCTCGCAGTGGACAAGACACAGCAGAGAAGGTTGAAGAAAAACTGATTGCGACAGACTGAAATTTTCACAGTCACCCATCATGATCAATGACGAGAGGCTATTTAGAAACTAATGTAGCATAGGTTAGCCTTTGTGATAACTTATATTACAACAATGCTGTAGTTCTTCTGTGCACCTTTATGTTTTTTATGTATTTAAGTTCGCATATTCTTATGAATTCATTAATGTTTAATACACAATAATAACTCGAGGCATCTTTAATAAAGGGTGAAATAAATAAATAATTAATTAATCACTTCTGGCTCTGGAAGAATATGGCGTTGACGCGTTGAAAAGTATAAGCCAAAAACACACAAAATCCTTTATAATTGAATAATTATTATGCTGAGTATTTTGAAACTAATTTGACTGGATGCTGTTGCTGTTGCCATAGGCCAAAATATTCAACAGCTTTCCCGTACAGTTTTCTGGAAATTGATAGTCAGGAAATTCAGGGATCGATCTCCTTATATGCCTTTGTAAGGGCTGAGTGAATTTAAAAAAAAGAAAAAAGTTAATTTGATCCCAACACGGAAATAGAGTGGTTGAAGCTTAGCTAATGATGGGCGGGTCATGGCTAAACTGGATTCTTCTATTAACGAACTTGTCGATCAAGTTACGAATGTAGATAAACGTAGGTAGCGCTGACGACTTTCTAGTATACGCTTACTTTATCCACCTAATTTACTAAAAGCGTAAAACCTTAGATACTTTTAACACTTTCCTTCTAAATGAAATGAAACCGTATGTGAAAACGCACCAAGGCAATGTTGGGTTATGTCTTGGTGCCGTAGTGGTACAAGCGTCAAAAACAAGAAAAACCTGACAGCGCTAACAAGCAGTGGCCAAAGAAGATGGACTGACTGAGCCTGCAAAAACATTTTCACAGATGTAACTGCAGCTACAAAGCACATTACATCATAATCCGTTATCGTCGTCATCGTTGTCGTCGTCGCTGTCGCCGACACTGCCACCGCCGACGACGACGCCATCATCATCATCATCATCATCATCATCATCATGCCCTCTGCGTCATATTATTGTGAGTTCATAATGGATTAATATATCCATAGATCGAATAACATCATGACCATTGACGAATGACGTCTGTTTGGCCAAAGATCCTGACCAGAATAACTAGTATGTATTTACATTGATGACAAGTTCGTTGTTTGCAAATGTAATCGCATCAGTTCCCATGTAATGTAACTGCACGGGTCTCCAATACCCCTTTCCTAGATTGACGTATTTTGATCAAATACCCCCCCCCCCCCCATAATGCATCACTCACAGCACTTCTGGCTGGTAAATAGCTCGGGCGTATCTAGAACGGTATCAGTTTACTGTTGGGTTTGAAATCCTACATTATTGGAAAGCTCATCTAATTTTCTAAATATTTATGTATTAGTTTGTATATTTTTCTAAAATTTTGTCACGCTAATTATAATTTTAAAATACCGCTTATTGGCCAATTGATTTACTAAATCTAAGGGCAATGGTGTAGTTTATATATGCGAATAACTCAGTGAAAATTTTACAAAAATTAAAAAAACTAATACACGAATGTCTACCGAATCGCACGAGCTGTGCAGGATCTCTTTAAAATGCGGTGTTGTTTAGCGCAATAATAACTCAATGCGGGCCAGCTGCTTATTTCCTAATTTACCAGCCAGCAAACGTGTTATGAGCCTTGATTCAGAGGAATCCCGCGTAATGACCCGGATGTTGGAAAGATGTATTAAATATTTCACGAATCTAATTAAATGTTTCCAATAATACGAGCGAGGAACGAGTTATCAAGGAATATATGGGTACATTTCAAGCTATTCCCCTTCCATTATTGGCCAAGTGTGTGTTTAATAGATTGCCACACGGTGAACCACAAATTCTCAGAATCTCAATTTCCAGGTAGGCATAACTATACAGGTAAGGTCTTGAATATTTCGAAACAAATTTGACTGGGAGCTATTGCTGCCTAAAAACAACAGAATGTTTATTAAATTGTACTTTCAACAAAACCGTTGCAATTCAGACGGTAACTGTCGGCCATTTTCATCTTTCATGTCGAGGTTTTCGTCATTTGATTATGATGTCAGATACGTGAACGACAGACCGGATCCCTCCATAATTATCATTTAAACAACGGTTGTTAAGGACCAAAAATCTGAATTTAAACATTTCTGATGAGTGAACAACTTTTCTACCATCGATACAACCAATTTTAGAGTAAACATAGATATAGATACGCGCAGAACATCTCTATTAAGTAATTATCTGACATTAGTCGCCCACAAATTTAGACATCGACTTCTGATTCCGTGTTTATGGCGAGCATAATACGATATGCTGTTTAGTTAATGACGGATCACGGCGTGACATCATTAACCCCTTAACACTCAAACATATTCAAGGAAATTTCAATTTTCGCATGGAAAATGTCCATTTGCAAAATAAGAGAAGACTGTTTTAAAAAAAAATGTATCACTGGAATGACTGGCTCGATTATTGAGACAGTTATTTTAGTGATACATTTTCAAAAAAGTCTTCTCTTGATCCGCAAATGGACATTTATCAAGATCATTGAAGAAAGCGATTGTGTCTTGGACGTTAAACGGTTACATCCTTCCATAGAATATAGAAACGCTGTGATTTCAATGCGGTTATGGGAACAATTGAAGTACTGTTTGATTGTTTTTCAGGCTTTCTAACTGATTCATTTTGATAAAAATGTTGCTAAAAATTACTGTTCTCGTAGGTTGTTTTCAAAATAAAAAATCAGTAGTGGTTCCGTCCACGCAGTCCACCAGCAAAGTCACGAACTCCGATTTTGCGGATGAAATGGACAAACTAAATGATCGCAATAACTCCAACAGCGCATCGGCTCGGTGTATTGGTTGACGTTGCAGCCCGATAACACGATATCTCATTTTCTTGCTAGCGTGACGTCTAATATTAATAATTACTGAATAATTTGTCTGGGACCACGGGACTGCAATGCGATAGCCGTTGCACAGAACTGTGAGCGAATATGGAATGCAAACGTGACAACTATAACTGAACTGAGAATAGATACACACGAGATAATGAAGGGAATAGGCGGGATGCGTTGTAGCCAGGACATCTGAGATCAAGATAGTGTTAGCTGCATGAGTGTTTAGTACAACGAGACAAACGTGTGTAGGCTTGTTTCCTGATTGTAGATGAAAAAGGCGTAGACTGCTTGCTCAGCTCGTACAAGCACGGACCTCCAGTACAAAGGCCACAATGTAGTGAATGTACCGCATTAACTGACCCCAGTACAACATATATTTTATCTAAACACATATAAGGGCATACATCAGGCATGATAAAGCGGGTTACTGTGAGAGTACTAGGCAAATTTCGAGACAATACGGCCCGGTATTGGCCTAGTACCGGCCCAGTACCCTGCGTAAATCAGAAATATATAGATAGACATGTATGCCTTTCCTGTCCTTGTTAAGTCTGGCATTCGGTGACACAGGTTCAAGCAGGACAATCAACAAATTCGAGCTGAAATGCAATAACCTTGAAAACGGTACGAATGGTTTGTTTATTCGGAGAATGCATTAGGCTGACATTTACTATCGCGTACATCTAACGTACTGATCATAAATGATGAATTAATGTATGCATGTTTAAAATGTAAATCATTATGCGTCATCTTATAGTAAATCGTATTTACTGAAGTCGATCTCCAGACTCGCAGGCCGTTTTCAAGCGCTCTACCCACGTCCACATCTCCATTACCTTTCCCAAAAACATTACTAGAAGAGAGTACATCGATTCTATCCATATACGTTGCCTGGGATAATGGTGAGATTAAGGTTATTTTACAGTGGTTCTCATGTAGGCCAGCATTTGATGCAATATATTTCTGATTAGTCTATCGAGGGATCCGATCTGTCACTCAAGTATCCGACGTCTTAGTACTTTGGACACCGGATTCCCCGAATTTCATTTCAAGAATGTGTGTAACATGTTGAATTACTAAAGTTGTGTGATCAAATTGATCACAATCGACACATATAGGTCAATGATTTAAGCTGAAGGTTACTCCGAGCTCATGATATATACCCGTCTCAATTGTATAGGCCAATAGGTAATTTTGTTGTATTACGTAATTGTGAATAATTCATTAATCACATATACAGCAGCACATGAAGGAGATAACGAAATTATGCTAAGCTCATCAGAATTATAATTAATGCTGAGAAAATATAGAGACAGACCAGTAAGTTTCATTTGAAAATAGTTTAATAGTAAACGTACTATCTCGACTAACATGCAGACACGGTGCAATGCATTAATTACGTTCCACGAAATAGTCTGCCAAATATTCTGAGGATAATTTGATTTGAAGCGGTTGCCACATAAAGACATATGTTTCAATAATATACCTTGCATAGTATGTACTATGGTACAGGGGCGTAGCCACACTGGATTGAGGGACAAACCAGTATGGATGTACGGACATGGTGACAAAGCACGTACTCACGCGTCCGTATGTGCTCTGTCACCTTGTCCGTCCATCTGCACGAGTTTATCCCTCCATCTGTCAGTATGGCTATGCCTCTGTACCACACTTATCCCTTCATCCGTCTATGTGGCTATGCCCCTGTACCATACTTATCCCTTCATCCGTATGTGTGGCTATACCCATGCACCATACGTATCTCTCCATCCGTCTGTGTGGCTATGCCCATGTACCATAGTTATCCCGTCATCCGTCTGTGTGGCTATACCCGTTTACCATACTTATCCCTTCATCTGTCTGTGTGGCTATGCCCATGTACCATATGTATCTCTACATCCGTCTGTGCGACTATGCCCCTGTACCATAGTTATCCCGTCATCCGTCTGTGTGGCTATGCCCGTGTACCATACTTATCCCTTCATCCGTCTGTGTGGCTATGCCCATGTACCATACGTATCTCTCCATCCGTCTGTGCGACTATGCCCGTGTACCAAACTTATCCCCCATCTGCACCAGCCTACCCATGTATCATAATTCTAGGCGTAGACAAGAATGTTGTTATGGAAAGCATCGGGAAATAGCAACAACATTCAAAATTAAATAAAAAGTGATTAGTGCGGATTACTAACATATCTACATCTCCACACCCAATTCCAGAACTTAAAATACTACTTAAGCTTGAAAGAAATGAATTTTAAGTATATTTCCTGAGAAATAAAGTTGTCGTGTATGAACAGATTTGTTAGAGCTTGTAAGATACCTTGAAATGTTCGGTTAACGGAGTTTAACTTGTTTCAAACCCCAGTACAAACGGTGGTCAGAGCTTATCTAGAAACAGGCGGAGCTTAGCTAGAAATAGGCGGAGCTTAGCTCTAGAAATAGTCGGAGCTTAACAAGAAATAGTCGGAGCTTAGCTAGAAACGGGCGGAGCATAGATAGAAATGGACTCCTTTATCATTGTAAAGGAAGAATTGACGTTTAGCCATGCCCCGCCCATCTCTAGTTTATTCCCACCAACGGTTTACCCGTGTTGGGAACAAACGATGGCTATACTCTCTGAATACCAATTTCCAGAATATTCCAATGGTAAGCTGTTCAATATTTTGAAACTAATTTGAGTGGGTGCTGTTGCTGCCTATGGCAGCAACAGCACCCAGTTAAATTTGTTTCTATATATTCAACATAATGTTTATTAAATAGTAAATACATATAATTCGTAACACTTGACAGACTATTAACCTTTTGTGACAGACGTAATTGACCATGACGTCAGCCTACATGTGATGTTGTTTATTATGACGTCATATGATTGATAGATAAATTGGATTCATCCATGATTTTAAGGTAATAACACTAACTTAATAAACGACAGTTTATTTTGAAGTTTACAGAGTAATTCAGATTTAACGACTGTGATCTTGATATTGTTATCCATTTCGATCTACCGACCTCAACTCATCCCGCAAAATATGCTAGACACTGTCAGGCTGACAGCATTGGGGAATGTGAATTTAAGTCAAGTGTTAGGGGGGGGGGGAATCGATGGGAAGAAGACGTGTGCGATCCGTTGCCAAGGCAAACGGTAACGTCAAAGACATTTGGTTGTGTAATTTAAAAGGACAACGATACCTGGTGCGATTGATCCGGTGACATTGAAAGAAGACCATTCATTATATTCTCATATCTTATAAATTTTGTAAAAATTGGGAATGTAAAAATTACTTTGGATTAACAACTGCTATTGAGATATATGAGTATTGAATAGATGTCTCTATCCTGATCTCTGCACATCACATAGTCCTATCTTACAATGCACAGGCAAGTGCAAACTTAACCATCACATGGAAAACGATGATGATAGAAACACGTAACGAGTGAACCGCGCATAAACTGCCAAGTGAAATGCACCACACTGGGTACCTCATATGCCAATGGAATTAGACCTGAGAGAATAAAAACCATGACAACTGAAACTGGGTGTGCGGCTGGCAAAGATTGTATGGAGATTGTAAAGCATTGCGGTAACTGGAAAAAATCGAAAAGGGATTGCAATTGGAATCGAAATTAGAATTAGTACTCATTAATATTTCTAGCTATGTCTCGCCCATTTCTAGCCATGTCTCGCCCATATCTAGCTATGTATCGCCCATTTCTAGCTAATCTAGGCCCACTTTGTACACGTATTAAAATCGAATTAAGTCTTTGAAGCCTGATTTCGCAGAATCTAATTTCCAAGGCAACTGTACAGTGAAATGTTACAGCCATAGACAAAAAGAATGCAAAACTGTATACAAATGGCAATGATTGAAGTGGAAATTAGAAACAGTAGATTATGTTATTTGATCAATATTATTTCAAAATCGTTAACGTTTTGCATCAAATTTATCACAATCGTTTGGTAAGATCCCAATTTGTACATGCTAAGGTTCATTTGAATTTAACTAAGGCTGTGTTCTCACTAGAGACTTAATCAGGAATAACGCCATACTAAAGTATGGCGTTATTCTTGATTAACTCTCTAATGAGAACACGGCCTAAAAGTACAGTAGATATAACAAAAAAATACCTTAGCCTAAAACTAATTCCCACACAAGGTATTCCACTTGTATCTCACTTAGGGAACCGCAATGGGCATGGTAGCCAAAATATAGGACAATATATGCAAGCAAAAACTAATAATGCTATGGTGCATTATCGGTAACTTTAAATGACATATGTAATCTTTCGTGCATATTTTTGGGTTGCTAGATGAATCCTATTTTGTCAATATAAGCATTCTATGTAATTGAGACACATTACGTTTCTGAGAATTTCACATTTACATTTCTGATGCATTTCTATGATGAGATCGCTTGCTATTAACCCTTTCTATGCCACACGATGGATATCGTAAATACTTAAAGATCTAAGAAATGCGTGGTTGAATATTTTCATATCAATTTACTAACTTGTGGCAGCAATATCGCTTCCAGTAAAGTAATTTTGAATATATCCAGCCACTTTCCTGATGATAAATTTGAAATTAAATACTCGAATTTCCCCAGTAAAAGGAAGGGTTAACACACATATTTCGCATACAATCAAACCTGTCTATAACGGACACGTTCTGGACAATCAAAAGTGCTCACTAAAGACAGTTTGTCGCTTAATACAAGTAAAGTACTTATAAGAAATGGCTTTTGTGGCCTCAAGATGGCGGTTCCTTAAGGCGTGTGGTCTTGTAACCACCCGTCTTAAAGAAACGACAACTTGTGACCACAAAACAAGTGTCCGCTATAGATAGGGTTGACTTTAGTATATACGCATTACAAAGCAATTTATTTCAAGCAGTCATCTTCATTATCGCTATCTAAAATTTGTAACGCATCTGTGTATTCTGTTCTGCTACAGTTTTTACACGCGTAACGACCGTATATTCTAGAACGTAAAAGCGACAAGAACACCGAGTACCACATGGTTCATCAACGTCCGTTTTGCAGGTGCGTCTGATTGTCTCCAACAATTTGGCGGGTGCTGGCCTCATATCAATTGGAATTGGTTGCAACTGTCCACTGCCTTTCTTCCAACCCCACAATGTAGGACCATGATCGATACCATCTAGAATGTTTAATAAAAGACACTGGAAATGTACGTGCAGTAAATGATAATGTGCAGCACCTTCAGTAGGTGATAAACGCCCAATGTGAAATTCACTCTTTGCTGAAGTAATCTTTTAAAGATAATGTTCATATCACAACACATTTTGTGAACACGTGTTTGCATTTCCACCGTACAATGAGATACGTATTTTGAACACTGCGCTAGTCAACTGTTCGATACTTACACGGTCCTCTAATCCGAAAATATATGCATATACCTGCTTGGTTTCATTTGTACACAACATGCGAAATGCTGCTGCCTTACTCTTGTCAAACAAAGCACTGGTGGTGTCACAGCCAGTTAATGCATGAACAAACAGTAGAACTGTGCAACCTTCTGGACCTATTGATAGTTGCATGGTGTTAATGTCACATACCTTTCCATTATAGATTACCGATTGCATCCACATATCTTTCTTTGCGTGGTGTATTAGAAGTATACGGATATCAGTAACACCTGTTTCTGATAACTGCAGTGCTGTTTTCACAATCAGAGTATGCGCGTCGGATTGGGCATGAATTACTATGTGACGCTTACTTTGCAAATGTTTTCCTGGCATGTTCACGAAACGTTGCTTATTCGTGGTGTTGTAAAGGAAAGCTGGTTTGGCGATAAGAACTGGATATGTCTCTTCGAACACAACTGTTACGGATGTCTGCTTTTCCCGCTGTTGTTGTTCCATATCTTTAGTGTTGGATGTTCCATAACCATCAAATACAATCGTACCTATACCATAATGCTGCTTCACATAGTTTGATTTAGAACATATGCACATGTACCTGGCCAGGGAAGGATATGACGCAAAGCACCGCCATCAAGGACATAAGTAGTGCTGCTACGGTTACATGTGTTGCTGTTGATAGTCATATTGTCCAGAGCTAGGGTCGACTTATGAGCTTTCCTCAGGTAATATGTTGCTGGGTCAAATAAAGCTGGTGGAATTATGGACAATTTATAGCTGAAGTTGGTGGGTAACCCCATTAAATCTGTAGTTAACGCGAGCCCGACAAGCATTCGCTGAGTCATTAAGCGGGTGTCAACATGGTGCGTCTCTCCATCAAATACATCACCTTTCTTAAGTATCTTCATTGTCACTGCTTGATCAAATTTTGACATGGTGATACTGCTAAAGGATTTTCCTGTGAGTTTGCATTCTTTTAACCAATCTCCTCTGCAACATATACATTCAATTTTTGATCTATGTCTGTAAATCCACTGCATATGTTTCGCAAACCTAAATTTTCTGGTAAAAATGGATTACGACTTATCAACAACTGTAGAATCTTATTCACATCTCTTAAGTCTCTTCCCATCCTAGCATCAGGTATGTCAAGGTGTTGGTCGCTACCGATACGTGTAACTCATGTTAGACTGCAAATAACATACGCGACTTCACTACATGCAGAATGACTTAAGATCCAAAGTGCACATTGGCCATCAGTCATTCCTCATCCACGTGTTACCACATGTGTTACCCATTCTCTGCATTTTGTTGATCTCAGGAGTGCCTGTTCTATGAACATAGCCGTCCATACACCAACCCACGTCTTACCACGCCTTCTTATCGTGAAATGACCCTCAAGAAACTTCTGGTAAACACATGGGTGTTGTTCATTGAGTTGTTTCATCTGTTGAAGATAAACTCTTGCACACTTAGCATAGTTGTAGTGTCCACTAGATGCAAAGAATTGAAGCATTACAATTTTGTTCCACTGCCTGTACATGTTTCAGAACGTTACCAATCCGCTCTGCCCAGATGAATTCCTTCGCGATGCTGATCATTTTTAGATACATAAGTGATAGCTTTGCAGTTCTGTTTTCTGCTTTACGGGTTTTTTTCTTTTCAAATAATTGTGTTGACAACCCATTAAGATAGACTGATGAAGTTACTTGATCTATTGTAGTTTCTTCACCTTTTAGGAAACCGTCATAAAATTCTATTAACTTATTCACACGTATGCTGTCTACGGCCATACTGTCAGAAGCTTCATATGGTATTTCAGTTTCCAAAAGAAACCTTGCAAACAGTCTACGCTGGAAATACTGTTCCACATATGTTAAGTGGCAAGGCATATTCGCGCTCACTTCGTGGACATTTGGTAGTTTCGTCTGCTTTGCACGCGATTCTGATGGCGGGTGTATTCAATTACAATTTACCTACAGAAAGTAATTTGTCGGATCCATCTCAAATTCAGTCCGACCTTGACGAGAGTATTGACTCTCGTCAAGGTTGGAATGAATTTAAGATGGATCTGACTAATTACTTTCTTCCAGTAGGTATGTAGCCTATCTGTGACCCCAAGTGTTATTTACCGTAGCGGATTACCTACACTATGTAAGCACTTGACTTCGGTACCAATTCTTTGATGGTCAACCATGGGGTAAAGAAAACAATTTTAATACTAGTGGCAGTGACCTGACTCATTGGCATAAGCCCCTACTCTTAAAGTAATTATCAAATGAACCATATAAAAAGTTTACTGTGGAAAACGATTATTGGCTTGACCTCGAATTTTTATTATTCATAACAACGACCATGACCTTGACCGTAATAATTTATATACTACATTAAAAGTTGGTAAACTGCTTTTTCTTCTAGATGCCAACAATGTAGTAGTGACCTTCCACATACGCATACGTGTATTGCAGCTCGGATGGCTGAAATCCACCATTTTAGAAAAAACGCGATAAAAAATATTTGCCTAGTCATATAAGTCTGTATTTTAAGTATACTAATTCCAGGATCGACCTCTTTACTTTAGAACAAAAAAGTTTGTGGAAATATGTTTGACGTTGGTCGATATTTCTACTCTACTATAACATGTTACTAAACTCGTGTGTAAATTTGATACGCAATGCCACGTGATCCGAGATGCTCTACATCATCTATAGACGCATGCTGATGTTCTGTGCGTGAGGCACAGTTCATTGTTCCAACGCAACATAACAATTATCTTTTATCAACAGTCTTGCGATGAGCAAACCTATGCTCGGCGTTTAATATGTTGCTATTACTGATGCTAGCGAGCCTTTAACGAGCCTCCAATTTCCTGATACTCTCTAGAATGGTTTGGCGCGACACAACATCGGCTCGTGTCTAGCTAAATGTCACCATTGACTGTCGTTTTATTTTTCTAGGAAATGAAATCTATCAAAATGAGAGGAAGTTCAAAAGGAAGTACCCATACATTGGTATGAATAGAGAGCATTGTAGACGGTCACACACACTGTTACTGCACAAGGCGTCGCACTAATGAAGGAATCCGATCTGTCACTCAAGTATATGCTGTCATAATCAATTGCGTCATTTGTAGGCCACTATCATAACTATGGCGTATTATAACTCCGTCATGGTACACGAAATATTCATCAAGTGAACGACTTGTATACATTTGATAAATTGTACAAATTAATAATCATTGTGGTGAATATTATGAAACTAATTTGACTGAGAGCTGTTGGACGGGGCTTAGCTAAAAATGGACGGGGCTTAGCTAAAAATGGATCCATCTGTTTGACGAACAGCGTGCATTTTGACTAGTATGGTAATGAAGGCTCAAATATTTGATTTCATAATCAAAATACGTCCCTCGTTAGCTGATTTCACAGATTCACACTCCAATGCAGTAAGTCTGTTACGAGACTGCCACAGGTTTGACAGTAAAGCGTCTGCATTTTATTTATTTGGTGAGTTTACATTTTACTTAACATTCTGTTGACACGGAATATTTTAAGAAATTTACCACTGGGATGACTGGCTCGCTAACCGAGCCAGTCATTCCAGTGGTAAATTTTCTAAAATAGTCTTCTCTGGGCCTGCAGATGGACACCGAGTGAGTAAGAATTTAGATTTTCTTGACTATCAACACTTTAATCGTCAAGCGTGTAAAAAAGACCTCTGAGTAGATTTTAGTAGATTTCAATAAAAACGCCATGATAAATTTTTATCTTATTTTATAAATACAAATAATTTGACAGACTTTCACAAACTATATCATTGAAACGCTTTGCAATTCATGATATGACGTCACCACTTGAATCGTCAACCACGCTGGTAGAGATTGCGCCACACGTGTTTTCGGATTTTAGAAGAAACTGGCGTCTAATACAATAACGAATCTGACCATTAGTACATATTAAAGCCATAGTTTAACAAACGTCAAACAGAAGTGTTTCCTTTGCATGAATGAGCTGTTGTGAGCTATCAAGCGTCAACAACAAAATATTGTTCACGCGATGTCGTCATACCCCAAGAATCATTCACACGATGACGTCACTCTGTGATCCTGTTTTGAAATTGATGTTGTAATTGGTAAAGTTTACTAGTAAGGACTTTGAAAATATGTACATGATACAGTTTATTTAATTTAAATTATACCAAAGCATCATTTGGCGTGACTCTTCTATGTTTGTGTTCCCCCTTTAATCCACATACATATTTATCGTTATTGAACATGTCACTTGGCACACATCACGTAGACCATGTGTCATATAATGGGCCCCGCATCTCCACAGACAGACACGTTTGATGCCTCCTATTGATTATAAGCGAGAATCTCTAAGCGTTAACTCCGTAATGTAACTGTCCTTATTGCATACCGTTTCATATTACATTATTATCTAGAATTTCCAACTACAATTGGAAACTTGACAACAATAAAAACTGACCCGCTTCCTTGACGGGGTTCCTCAGACAATTGTCAAAGCCAAGCAGACAGATAATTAAGGAATTCATATGACATTTATAATTCTGCCATCGTATCTCCGCATTCCTAAAGCTTCTTATTAGATCTCGATGAAAAACCCTCAAACGTGATTGAATATTTGTTCACTTATGATTTTTCATTCTATACTGACTGAAGCCTATAACATCAAAGCATGTTTCGGTATATTGCGTATATGGAATACGACCCCACATTGTTGAATTGAGGCTTTCATGAGCGTTAACATTCATAGTGTTCAGTTCAAAATCGTATGTTCGGTTGGAAATGGCATCAATGCAACAGCTATCAACCACGCCGTTCACATAATGCGCAATAGTTGTAAATTCCCTATTTGGGTTTTAAGCATTTAAAAGACTTTATCTGCTGCAATGATAACCATATATACTCAGTCAGTTTTCGTAATTTACAGGAACGTTCTATGAACGGGTAGAAGGCATTTATATCAAAAGTCAACATTACTCGCAGACACCGTTTGATTACATATCATTTACCTACCAAATGAACAATGTAAGAAGGGCGATGGCACAGTTTCAATACATAAGGTTAAACGTATGTCTAAGAAAAGTGATGGGAGTGTATGGCTTTACTCAATATTAGATATGTGTTCAAAGCAAGGGGTAACCAGATCTGCTATATCAAATACGATATTTAGAAGACCTATTCAATGAACCATTCCAGGTTTATCTATGCCCTACTCATGCCTAGTTAAGCTCAACGCACACTTCGCCAGTGTTTGGGAACGATTGATCTCTGAAAATCCCTTTCCAGAGAACCATACAGGTAAGCTGTTGACTATTTTGAAACTAATTTGACCTGGTGCTGTTGCTGCCCAACAACGCCCAGTCAATTTAGTTTTAAAATATTCAACAGCACGTTTATTAAATAGTAAATAACACAAAATTCGTACAACAGCGCTTAATCCGCCATCAATTATAGTCTTCATGACTAACTTAGTTACGTTATTCATGACGTAATTCATTATGACGTTATCGTACACGTCACGTAGTTAATTATGACGTTATATGGATAAACTGGAAAGGCCCATAGCGTAGCATTTATTAGACTATTACATATCATTTCCCCCACTAGTGTAACAAAGTTGCCCGCTACAGATGTAAACGATGTATTCTGACGCACACACCATCTCATGAATGACGATCTTCGTACTAGACATATGTAGCCAGCAATGCCATGTGTAACCTTATTTCATTACTAGCAAAAATCAAATATCACGCCATAATCATTGACAGTATCATTGTTAAACTGGATGATGATGGTGATGATGATGACGATGATGATGATGGTGGTGGTGGTGGTGGTGGTGGTGGTGGTGGTGGTGGTGGTGGTGGTGGCGGCGGTGATGGTGATGGTGGTAGTGCTGCTGCAGCTGCTGGGTGATGCTGATGATGATGATGATGATGATGATGATGATGACGACGACGACGACGACGACTACAACGACGACGACGACGACGATGATGATGATGATGATGATGATGATGATGTAATGTGTTCTGATGGTGCAGTAGATTGAAACCACCCTACAATTACAAACATGCCTTCTTTGTTGGCCACTCTTTCATGCTCTCAGATCCAGCCCGTAGCTCCTTCAAGTTCTTCTTGGTTGTGAGTGAATCCAGTCTGACTTCTTTTAGGCAGCTCACTTAGCGTGTTTGTGCTGTGGCGTTCTTTACGAGCTTTGTAGATATTAGCATCGCGTACAGCAAATTCAAATCCTTTCTGTGCATGGGTGTCTTGTGGCATTCGCAGAATACGGCCAAACATAGAACATCTGTGATGGTCCACCTTCACTGACAAGTGGGACTGTATTGTACATGCATATAATGCGTCGCTGGAGATTATACTGTCCGGCCAGCGATAGCGGGTTATAGCACGAAGGTGGCAGGCATCAAGTATATCTGGAAGTGCCCTCGGGGCTGTCTACAAGTTATAGTTCTTTAGCGTGAGTGATACACAGGTTATGTCATACAAGAGTAGTTTTCTAGCCTGAGGGATCCGTGATCCACGGATCCACAGTTTTTAGAAGGACGCTAAGGCAGTGTTTCACGTGACGCAATGTGTAACGATGTCAGAGGAGCTGCGGGTTAGTGAATTAAGAACGCTGCAGAGTCCACATTCTTATTCGTACTTTCAACTTAGTACTTGCCAATAGCATTCCGGCTAGTTGCATCTCATCGTCATCACAGCCAGATTCATAGAATACAGAAAGGAATGTTGGTCGTGATATGCCGAATCCCATCTGAGAAGGTTCTAATGCTTTTACATGATTATTCACTGGAACATTTGCTTCGTCCTTACAATGCTTGCGTAGCAGCCGCTCTGGTAGCCTCTCGAGAAATAGTCATATAGTCTCATATTGGAACAGATCTTCTGGATACTGTTGAGAAGCACTATAGCCCGCAGGTTTGATGGCAGTTCAGGAGGCTTCATGTGTTTGGCTAGCATTATATTCATCCTGTTTCCGTTCATGAAAGCAACTCAATTTCCTACCACTGTCTACCAGACACAACCAACAGAGAAAGCAACAGATAATTTTACACATTCGCTCAATTATTTAACTTTGACGATGGCGTAACCTTTCCATGTATTGGCACCTACTTTTACCAATGCGCCTGTCAGCCCGCGTATTCAAAAGAGTTAGAGATAAAATGGTCATTATTAATGTTTGCACGAGTTTTCTAAAACAGCTGGTGTCAGTTGGGAGAATAGACACCTCAATGACCTCACTAGTAATGACGTGATATGACGTAATAATCAGCTATGCGGCGTGTAGGATGACGTCATATTCATTACGTCATACATGATTCTATTATGCCCGTCTTTAACTCGTAATAGTTCCACACGGTGCATGACTTGTATGTCTCTACTATTTAATAAACATGCTGTTGAATATTTTGAAACTAATTTGACTGGACGCTGTTGCTGTCATAGGCAGCAGCAACACCAGTCAAATTAGTTTCAAAATAGTTAACAGCTTAACGGTGTTGTTTTCTGGAAATTTACAGAGATCAGAGATCGATCGATCCCATCACGAGCAAGGTGTGGGTGGAGCTTAGCTAGAGATGGGCGGGGCATAGCTAAAAAATGAAATGTCAATTGGTTAAATAGTTGATGCGGGAAACCGGAATTATCTGGCGCAAACGGAACGGCGTTAAACCTGTATGCCGCGTGTGCCACTGATATGGCGTGATCAAATTTAAACCAGTGACTCTCCCTATGGTTCGTTGTTATATAATTTTTCAGACCACATTCCATGCACGTGCTCCATCCGTAAGAGGAATTTCTAAAATGCAGAACAAAATGGGTAACCGATATGAGTTTTGTAGCCAACGTTTACTAATATTAATGTCGGTCGAATCATCTTAAAGTAGCATTCGAGATATAAATAAATTTAAAAAATTTCAATATTTTGTTGTAATATAATGGTCTTGGTGTATTATTACTATATACTAATTTTTATACATAAATTCCGACTCCGTCACATATTTGTTATTAATCTGCGTGAAAACGCAGAGTATTATAATTACACAAAAAACCCATTCACCGCCTATCTTCTCCTACAGTTTTCAACCGATCGGCTTCAAACTCGGTGAACTTATAATGGCATATGTGACCTAGTGTGCTATTACTTTTATTTCGGATCTGAACAACCGTCTTTGAGATAACCTGCCTTAAGCAAAATTTGTTGTACACGCGATAACTTCTTCGCTATGGCAGCCATTGCTTTGAAATTTAGGACACTATTTGGCAGGTACATTGCACGTCGGGCGGTGCAGGGAAATCAGTAAAAGTCCTCTCCGTGATCGGTGAAAAAAAGCATCACGAATACGAAACGAAACTGACGGCTCAGCTGTTAGATAATTGGATCGCTAGTAAGGCAATATCAGGGCAGTTAGGTTTTTACAGCATATTCGTTATCGAGATATTTAAATTTTCGTAAAACGATATTTTTGCCTTTGTCTCTAATTAATCTGCGTGAAAACACAGAGTATTATAATTACTCAAAAAAACCATTCCCCACCCATCTTCTCCTACAGTTTTCAACCGATCGCTCCAAACTTGGTGAACTTATAGTAACATATATGACATAACGTGCTATTACTTATAAGGGTCTGAAATCTTAGCACACTCCAGCGCCAACGTTGTCGCTGACGATTATATACAAGACGGTGCCTCAGTGCCCCACTGAGGCACCGTCTTGTATATAAGTATTGCACCTTGTTGTAATATGCTGTAGGATCCTTGCAAGACTTGTCTGAGGTGTCTGGGCATTAGAGTAGAGTGTCATCCCATCTAAGGGTAGGTTGGTCAGAATGTATGTTAGTCAGTATGTCAGTCGGTTGGTCAGTTAGTCAGCTGGTCAGTAGGTCGGTCGGTCTGTCAATCAGTCAGTCAATCAGTCAGTTACAAAACCCTATTGCATGATCATATGCTAAGATTCCACATCCTTTAACAGGATCAGAGAAAATCCGGGGAAAAAAATCCGGAACGGGCAACTACCAAGACTCAATCGGCCTTGTTAGATGATTTAGCTACTATTTCCTTAAATCGCCCTTAAAATATTCACCAGAATTTTTCTCAAAGCATGGATAATTTTCTCTGTTGGCTTTTTGCATTGAATTCAACAATATATTTAAATCAGCACAAACAAGAAATCCTAAATTAATCAAACATCCTTTTCATAGCGAGACAAAACAACTCATCATGAGCATGGTGTGTGGTGTTGTAGGCTGGTAGTAGAAGTTACATTTTAGTAATTTCTACAACAGTAGATGGTCTGTGTCTCGTGATTCACTAGCAACATGCCATGTTGCATTTAGTTTCATGCGGATGGACCGAAGAGGAGCACTGATCCCAATAACGCTAACTCAACCAACCAACCACCAACCCACCACAAATTTGGGGGAGAGCTGGGCACACTATCCACGAACCCTCTCCTTCCTCCCACATCCTTCATTGGTAGATATTTCTATATTTCCAGCTGTCTTGCTGGTCCAAGACCTACGGATGTCACAAGACGTCAACTGACATGTTGTACTTCCAGAAACGATTGTCATGTTGGTTGTTAATACCAAAGATACTTGAGGCACTGGCCAATGGTGAAATAGTAAGGATTTATGCAGTATTATTGTATCACTTTATTACACAGCACGCAGTTTCTTCAGTAAATGTGTTCTAGCCATTTGATTTTTTCCCCTTGAAACTGGTGTGAGCCGACGAGTTCCTCAGGTTAGGGACACATTTTATTTACGAAACAATCCAATTGGAAGGGATTTAGAAAATCCTCAATATGTATATACAGTTCGCCGGCGACAGACACAATATTAGTGCCAAAACACTCGACCCTCGGAAACATCAAAGCCCACACCCGGGAGAACAGAAACGGCAAAATAGTAGGCCTATATCATGGCACAAACAAATAAGTTGCATAATAATATTTTTTTGTTTATAGAAGACCAGCGATGCCAGCGATGAATCGCAAGCGGCCACTAAGTACCAAATACTCCATAGATTTAGTATATATTTTCTAGATCGCTTATAACGCTCTCAAAAGCGGCATTTCAGAGTTCAATATTTTCTCACGGGATGTATAGTCTCCAAAATAATGTTTTTGTTACTAAACTTATTACATTGTCGAATAAAGTGTCAGATTAATATAACCAATACAATTCTATTTCTGATAGAGATATGTAAATTTGCATCTGTTCAATTTCATTCCAAATAACCAAAAGATAATTTAGTCAGTTTTGAAGTCATGCGGATGATCGTCTGTGTCTTCCAGTCAGTGAAAACCCGGTCATGCGCAATTGCGATTTACTGAACTCACATCACCGGCGGTCGCGACAACTAGCCCCATAGCGAGGGTATGCGCATGGTACATCTAGCCAATATATCAACATATATGGCCGGGACTTACTTTTCTATTGTCTTGATGGCACTACGTCATATTGATGGTGACGTAGGCTAACTAGTAACGTAATTGATTATGACATCAGAAACGCAAGGGACAGATCGGATTACTCAATTTTATCTTTAAGGACGAAAACTTTGCCATTTGTTTCGGGCGGACAAATTCCTAGTGGACAAGACTTGGTAAATCTTATTATATATTGGTCAGTCAAGTACAATGGACCTTTCCAGTTTTAGCTACGCCCACCCCCCATCCCTAGTTAAGCTCAGCCCACACCTCGCTCGTGTTGGGATCGATTCCTGAACTTCCTGATTATGCAATTCCCAGAAGAATATACAGGGAAACCTGTTGAATATTTTGAAACTAATTTGAATGGCTGCTGTTTCTGCCTATGGCAGCAACAGCGCCCAGTCAAATTAGTTTCAAAATATTCAACAGCATGTTTATTAAATAGCAAAGACATACAATTCGTACAATGTGTCGCACTATTAAGCCTTAAAGACGGACTATTTCGACTCGCCCATGGCATCATGATTAAGACGACAGCACACACGCCACTTGGTTGATTATGACGTCATAAGATGGATGGATAAACTGGAAATGAGAATTGCGCTTAGGTCTCAACATATTCTAAATGCCGCCAAAGAATATTTGTACAAGGTGAGCGGAACTGGTCACCACTCTACTGTATATCGTACGAATACTTATTCCATATTCTGTCCGTCATCTCTGATTACTGATTCGGTATTTGCTTACGGTTATTCTATTTACATCACTGAGATTCTCGTATCACGTGGTTCTATTTCGGATGTGGTTTCCTACATGTGTATTATAACGCTGCCCTTTGCGGATCTATATGCACACTATCTTTGTCTCTCGCTCTACATAGCTACTGAGGTATATTTATCAATTTTTATTTTAGGTATATTGTTAGCAATTGTTCATATACGACAACGAGAACCCACACCGATTCTATTTATGTCTTTTATATTTCTTTCCCGTTATTGGTAGTTCCTTATTAATGGCTGTAAACCTATCCATTATGGTAAATCAGACCTGGTTTACGTCATTGCTCTTTGTAAAATTAAAATGCAGTCCGATAATTGATTACGACCATCGCCTTCGCAACATTTAATATGAAGTGTAGATGTATACCCTTTCTAAGAGGGAGGGATGGAGGGGTTGTGAGGTGGAGCGGAGGGGCACAGAGAGAGAGAGAGAGAGAGAGAGAGAGAGGGGGGGGGGGAGGGGGGAATTTATTTTATAAACAAATCTCAATAACTGATTACTACCCTCGCCTTCTTAACATTTAGTAGGAAGTGTAGAACGGATTTATGTTCATTCCAAATGAGGTTTTTTCATATGCCAATTCATATGGTGTTGCTGGTGTGCTCATACTAACAGACGCCTTTATTTGGCAGTATATTATATATTGACATGTGCTAATCCAGTCTGATTGCCACTAGCAACTGCATATATTTCATACTTCTAAACTTTTTTTTAAAAATGAAAGCGTGGGACTTTATGATATTGCCAGAACAAAACCAGACGAAGTTTTCGAGTATGTCATCTGCTGGACAATTGTAAAATAGAGATGCTCTCAGGGGTACTCTGAGAGTTAGTAAAAGCAACAACAATTAGCTTCTGTAATGGCCTTGAGAAATGTCCATATGCAGACCAAGAGACGGGTATTTTTGAAAATTTACCACTAGAATGACTGACTCGATAACCTAACCACTTCTAATATGACCATTTAAATGTTCAGGCCAAAAAGTTTCTGGCAAAAGATACAATTTATAACTTGAACCTTAAGGGAACATTGTCCTTTTACCTTTGGGAGCCAAGTACAACGTCCAACCCACATATAGCGGTGACGTATACAAACCGTACGCATAGTCGCAGACTCGCAGTTGAAATATCTATAATGCGAATTCCTATACATGTTATTAGTATAGATATCGATAATCACTGGATTCAACATAGAATTAATTAGCCCCTCGTGTGTAAACTTAACCCTTTAATTGTCAAACTCACCAAAAACAACTTTACATTGGTCTTTAGACATGGCTATTAGAAAGGCCTAGGGAAGAGTATTTATGAATATTTACCACTAGAATGCTTGGCTCTTACCCGAGCCAATCATTCTAGTGGTACATTTTCAAAAAATACTCTTCTATCGGTCTGAAGATAGGCACTTGCTAAGTAAAAACTTTCAGTGGTAAATTTACAAAAATAGTCATCTAAAATTAAAATACTTTGAAAAATATTGACCAGCAAAATGTTATAATTGACATAGCAGGACGTATTTTGAGCGATTTGAGGCGCTGTTGATACAAGACGGGTTAAATTGATGGAATTTAGGAATCCAGTTTTAACTATGCCTCTAGATAAGCTCCACCCACGTTTTGCTCGTGTTGTGATCATTCGATCCTTACGCTCTCTAAATCTAAATTCCCAGAAAAGGGTACAGGTAAGCTGTTGAATATTTTAAAACTATTTGACTGGGTGCTGTTACTGACGTTCGAATGAGGCAGTACAAGTTATCGCGCATAATTCCATTATTTTTAAGTTCATTGGTACTTAGGCCCAGACGCACGCCCCGTACTCAGGGTAGTATGTGCTCTTCCAACTTAAATTGATTCTGTTGCTGTTTGCAGTGGCCTGGGATCACCCACAAAAGGGTCTAATGGCTCACCATCTAGATGAATAAAAATATATAAATATAACGCATTTTATCGATATCTGCGAGTTTCCGATATTAGCACTGCCATATTACCATTCATTGAATCTGAATTGCGTTACGCTCTTAATAGCATCCATTCACCGTTTTACTCAGCTAATGACAATTCTAATAACATCAATTATGCCTACGACGCTGTGTATAATCCGATATTAACTATCACCCGGCGCTATATTTAACACAAGGATTCCATTTTCAAGACAAATAAAACAGGTAATTGTTTAATATGTTAAGAAATAAGTTGCACGAACACTTTTGCTGTCGTAAAATTATTTTTCTAAATATTCACCATAAAATTAGAATTATTGAGTTGTGAAATGGTGGATCAATGAAATAAACACCATTATACGCGCTGCAGCGAAAACGCAAATGTCAATACATTGTTGAAAGAGAACACAGTTTCTTTAATCAGTGAGTTTTAACCACAGCCGTTGAAATTCCAGTATTTTAATTTCAAGACCGATATATAGGGATGCTGTTGAATATTTTAAAACTAATTTGACTGGAGGCTGTTGCTGCCATAGGCAGCAACAGCTTCCACTCAAACTAGTTTTAAAATATTCAACAGATTAGTCTTTACATCAGACAGAATTTGTTGTTTCTGGCCAGTAAGGGTTAAATACGTAATGAATGGCTAGTATCTACACAATAGCTGGTCCATTCGGTCCACACGTGGACAAAGTCATGCAAGAAACACGCCGTTTATTATTAAGTGTTTTCAGCAACAGATGCAAGATCAAAAGTATATATCTGTAGAAAAAATATCCGATAGACGTCGCATAAATACCATCTGAAAAGCAGTAAGACGTCTTTATATTGCTAATTTAATATCGACTTTTCCCATCTAAATGTTGATGTCGCATATGGTACTAATACTAATGTGAAGCATCCATCCCCGAGATCGTGGAGAGGTTTTGAAGTCAGGAATGGGGAGGGGCCTTATGCGAAATACAAATCAAATTTGTGTGCGTGGAGGTGGTGGGGTGACACCAGAATAATTTTAAAATCTAGATGCTCTCAGTTGGCATCTTTGACACTTCTGGAGGTATATATGAACACTTATTTTGCTGTTAAATTACTAACTTCAACTTTTAAGCATTTTTTATTTCTTTTCTACAGGTTATAAATTAACTAACCGACCCAAACCCTTATGTCTACGGCCATTGTCTCAACAATAATTAAAAGCGGTTATGTTAATATTATTATCGTCCCAAATGTGGCTATTATCGTCTGAGCAACAAGCACATATTTTCTCGACCAGCACTATTACTAAACCATTACCTCTGTCAGGACCGTCGCCATCACTACCATCAGAATCATCACACTCACCAAGCAGAACGACACCCCAATAACCGTACCGCACCGCATCGCACAGTCCGGCACGGCACGGCACGTCACGGTACGGCACGGCACAGCACCACACCGCACCACACGTAGCCCATCGTGTACAACAAGGGGCAGTGCCATCAGGACTAACCGCGGATTGTCACAACCACCACAACCACTTGAAACGTCTACCACTACCACTATCAACAACAAATAAAGCACCATAACGCTCTTTATCGTCATTACCATAACCATCGTTATCTTCGAATTCGGCGTTATTGACGCTGCTTTCATTTCTTTCCCATATCACTTTCATCACCATAAGCATCATAAAAAATTCAGCGTCCTTCAATCGGACGTCTATCGTGACAATTATTGTACAGTTCACTGCAAACGATAAATGTCAATAGCGCTCAAATCGCAAGTTGCGAATGGCATGCTGATCAAACGTGTATAATGCTTTGTGTATCTTCTCTTTGACAAGTGAATTGCTTTACGTACAATTGCATCTGTCTATCGTCGCAATAGTACGTCTTATCATGGGCGTCCTAAATGCTCCTTCACACCGCATGTGTTTGATGGGAATGGTATTTATAAAACAGTATGAGTACCAACGTATTTGACATTTCTGGAATTAAAATGATTTTAGAAATGTCGTTCGTATCACAGTTTTCGCATTCCCGTGACCAATCCTCTTTAGTCGTATGAAATTCAAACCTTCTCTTACTTCATTTCTAACAGTCGTCAGGATTCGTGGCGAAAAATGCAATGTTGAAATTGGCAAAATCTGCTTTAATATTTAGAGAATGCTATTTGCTACGCATTACGTACTACGTATACCCTCCATCAGTTGGGGCTAACTGCATATATCTCATGTGCCCTGAGAAAGCATGTTACTGGGATGGCACTGAACGAAGGTATGAATCGAGTTTTAGCTATGCCTCGCCCATCTCTAGATAAGCTCCACCCACACTTCGCTCGTGTTGAGATCGGCCGGGCACTGGACTCCATGAATCTCAATTTCCAGAAAACTATACAGGTAAGCTGTTGAATATTTTGAAACGGGTTTGACTGGGTGCTGTTGCTGCGTATAGCGGCAACAGCGTCAAATCAAATTATTCAACAGAATGTTTATTAAATAATAAAGACATACAATTCGTACAACTTGCCGAACTATTAAGCGTTTATGACGGATTTAGATATGCCATTCATCACGCATTTGATTGTGACGTCAGCCTACCTGTAACGTAATTGATTATGACGTCAACTTCGTGACTGAAGGACTCCACTATTTTGGGCCGATGCATTATAGTTCTTATTACTGAAAAAACATATTTTCTTTTTGGCTTTTCAAATCACTTTTATCTAGCCTTTTATAACCTTGGCGTGTCAGTCAATTTCACAGTAAGTATGTAGGTAACATGCTGATTCTTTTTAAGAATTTTGTTATTGGAGGCGGAAAGATGTAGTATGAGGCTTTTCTTACTTTGAAACGTATAGTTGTCGTTAATATTTCAAGCTAAAAATGTAAAATGTTTACGTCAGAAACGTATTTTTTACGCGCGTGCATTCAATTATGAGCGGACCTATTCTTATTTATCAACAAATCTGCCGACCACGTGTATTTATAAACGGCGTAAGTTCTTAGAAATATCCAAGCGCAATTTCTGTTGATTTATCAGTAAATCGGTTATATTATTATAATATTAATGTCCTGACGTATAACCTCACAACTGAGGGTATAAATAAGCTGTGCAAGTTATTTCTTATTATACAATGTCTCCTGTGAAACTTTGTTTTCATGTTGACCTTTCTATTGGAGCAAGTGAAACACCATCATAATTGTTACTAAATACTCACAACGAATGGACGGTTTGCAAACATATCTTAAGCCCTGGAACAATTTCAAGCCACCTTATACGGTGTATCATGTTGATTTTGAAAATAATACTGGTGTTATAAATCGCTACTATATTCTGCAATGTATTTAGGCTCTACTATCATAAAGCTATCTTAGAAAGCAATTATTAAGATCAAATGTTGACTATTTAAAAATTTATTTTAATAGGCGAAAGAGTTCATAAATGGATAAGCATATTTGATTTAGCAGAACACATCTTATCGGACAAGATGAATACTACTGCCTTGCTTTTCTTGCCCAGTTCAGCTCAGTCAAGCAGAATTCCCTTTGTAACAGTTGGAGATACAGCATTCCCGCTTAAATGCTATTTAATGCATCCACACCGGGGACGAAATAAGCCTTTGGAAAGAGGCACATAGGATTTTTGACATTCCGGGGCAAGGATGGCTGTTGAAAAAGGCTTTTGGGATTCTTTCCACAAGATGGAGAATATCTAGAAAGATTAATCTGCTTCTGACAAAGTTGATGTCGTGGTGATGGCAGCTTGCCTTTTGCACAACTTACTCCTGTAACCAATATATAATCAGATGTGGCTTGATGAGGCAAGAGAAGCAGAGGATACATGTATCAATTAACACACATTATGGTTTGACGGTACACATATACATGGAAGCAGAATGGGGGAATCCAATTTTAGCTATACCCCGACCATCTCGAGCTCGGTTCCAAAAATCAGTTTGTTTAAAATCAGATCGTTTTAAGTTTTTCCTATGTACAGCCACAGGCAGACAATCATACACTAACCACGTGAAATGTGACTGGTTGACTGCATTCCACGTGCTATCAATGTCTGTCTGTCTGTCGAGCTGTCTGTCTGTCTGTCATGCTGTCTGTCTGTCTGTCTGTCTGTCTGTCTGTCCAGTCAAATGATTGCCCATATGCGATTTGTCGATCGCGTAGGGCGTAAAAATTAGAATTGATTTCTAATTTAGATCGCTGCGTCAGCTATTTACGCTTCTAGAGTGTCGCGGTTATCATAGACTATATAATGGAAGCGTAAAATAATTTCTTAATGCGCGACGCTCGCCCGGGTGACGCTCGCATCCGGTTTGTGGGGGAGGTGTTAGACTACTGCGCGTGAAGGTCGGAGATTCAAAGAGCATGGGTGAGAAGACCGCCGTGTCTTCCATATGGAAAACAATCCAAAACGTTTTGCTAGTACGCAAACTATTGACAATCTGTTGTTTTCGCATTAATTATATCATATAATATACAAAACGAGAAAAGCCGATTTTGCACGCACAAAGCGCTCTGGAGCGTGTTACCTATTGAACGCAAGGCAGGTGCTACATGCTTTGAAAGTACATGTTACCGGGCCGGTACTGGGCAAAAATCCAGGATGTATGTCCGTATCAGTGCAGCACCGGCCCAGTAAGGGTATGACCGTGTTGTTGGGCGAATGACGCTACCTGTCACAGAGGTTAGTCATTGAAAGAGCATGAGGTAGGCAGACACGTCATGTATCTCACCCACGCACGCACGCACGCACACACCACAATCTTCCTATACCCGCTGCTCTTTGAACGTCTTTGAATGTCAGACTTTGACATGCTTTGAAAAAATGGTTGATATTGTTTTCTGTGTATATTACTGGTCGAATTTGAAGTAAGTAAATTATAAGAATTCGTGCCTTAAGCCAGTTATAGACGATCGAACATGTATGATTATACATGTATGATAATACATTTGTATGGCATACATGTTCATCGTACACGATCATACGGCATCGGATTGGCTGTTTCATCCAACACGTTCTACGCTGTCGAACGAATGTTGAGCATTATCCGACATTTTCGACTTGTCCAATGCTATGACACACGATCAAACATCGTCCGACTTTGTCGAATCATAGATGTATGATCATACATGTTGGATCGTCTGGCACAGGCTTTAGCCAGATAGAGCACTATCTGGTAGTATGGCTAGATAACCTCATAGTTGTCCCAATTTTTTCTATGTGTCCTTGTTTATGGACACGTAAAATCTTTAAGAACTTTCTCGACATTTTGGCGGCATATACTACTTTTTATCAGTAAATAAAAAACAATAACAATTTCAAAATTGTTAGAATTGAATGTGAATATTATCTTTAACATTAATGCGGTCGTTTATTTATCGATTCAATCCCAGTACTAGTTTATCAATTTCATAGACTACATAGAAAATGTTATTGAACTGTTGAAAATATTTCGACCGGTCAGCGTTGCTGCTTTTTCAACTAGACCCAGTAGTAACATCAATGGAAGTACTATAAGAATATAAAATCGATCAAAATTGAAAACATAAGTAGGCGTAAGTTTGCGCGATTACGTGATTTAATCGAAAATCACGATTATTTTTTTAAATCTTGAAATTATATGACTCAAAATTAAATAATCGAATAATCGTGAATAATTTCTACTCCATAACATATTTCAATATCTACATTTTAATTACTCTGTAACGCGATCGGTCATGAAAATCGAAGGTTTTGCTCAGGGAATGTATGCCCATTTTCAGGCCAAGAGAAGACTGTTTTGGAAAGTGTATCACTGGAATGACTGGCTCGACCATCGAGCCAGGCATTCCAGTGATACATTAAAAAAAAAAAGTCATCTCGTGCCCTAAAAATGGAAATTTCTAAACACCATAATAGCTTTCCTCATTGATATGCCTTTGTTGTTATGTTTGAGTAATTTGTATCCAGACTGATTAATCGACTAATCGTAATTAGTCTTAAATAATCGATCGTGGTCACTCAAATTTTGTCAAAATATTCTACATAATAATCTTAATATTGACAGCGGAAATTCGACGTATCATCCTATACATACTTCTTAACCCTTATCACGCTGATGTTAAAAAATTTAATTTTTAAGTTAAAAGATAAATTGGTGTTCATTTTGCAACAAATTTGGTATACGATATTGGTTTGTACAGCAACACCGTCCACACAAATTGTTAAAAAGTATACACCAGTTTCTTTGCTATTGACACAGAAAATGATAGAATATTGGAATCAGATTGATAAGGGTTCATCTTTCTAGTACTACCCTACCGAATTTCCTGGTCAATATTGATCTGGGAATCCGCTTACCGTATTTGCCGAATCCGATCCGAACCACACGTCTTCGCAGGAATGAAATCGTATGAACTTAAACAGTTCAAATAGTGTAATGTTTTCAACAAAATATATTTACGCTTAGGCTATACAGTACATCTCAGAAATGACTGAACAAGTTGCCGAAATAATATGAAAGATAATGTTAAATATTTTTAACATGATTGGATTGGAAGATACGCCAGCAGTGTCTGAACATCCAATGATGTTCAAAATATTCAACGAGACTTCTCTCACTAACTAACACGTTTTTGGTGTTTTTAAAAACATTCTAACTTATTTGTTAGCCGTGCTGTACTTGTTTGTGATGCGATAAAATTAATTCTTTAATTAATTGACCGTCAAACTTTAGTGCATAAATCTATCTACATCGTCTATGCTTGTTCAATGTGCCTAGAAAATAAAGAAAAATGAAAATGACAAACTTTGGCTGAACCGTGGCAGGGAAAACATGGGAATTAAAATCCAGTGACGTCTGATTCGCGCCAGCCCTATAGGCGTGGATGAATCTGGTACTCTCTCAATACCTAGTGCAGACGATAAGATTTTGAAAATGGTCAACAGATAATATAAGTAGAACTTGATTTTCTACGGTATATGGTCAAACTTATAAAGAATGCAGCTCGACCCTTTCACCGACACCTCACGGAAAAACCGCAAATAAAGCTACGGATGCTAAAGAAATTCCCAAAAGCAAGTATGTTTTCTTCTCTTCTACGGCAATTAAATGCACACCATCGACGCGGTCCGAGATTCGGATGTTATTATACAGGAGAACTACTGAAAATTACGAATATTACGTACGCACAAGACTAATTTTAAGTACATATTTTACACGTATTTATCATGCAGCAAGGCTTCGTCACCGAAGTCTTTTAATTACTAGGGGGTGGGTGGGTGGGGGGGGGGGGTAAAACATATATCACATTATGTAATATAGAAATACTAAATATTGTTTTACTTACTGAACATGTGAAATTTAACTGATATTTGCTTATTAGGAATAAAATAAGAGCTAAAACTTAATTAATAAATTATTAATTAAATAAACAATCAATTACGTAATAATCTCACCTGTTAACTGGCGGAAGAGCTGTTTGCTAATTAATTGATAGACGTCAATCTGGTTGATGCGATTTAGTACCGACTGATGAACTGTTTTAAATAAGTTACCGAACAAAAGATCCCTACACGTTCGCGTGCGTCTGGTTGTTTCCTGAAAGCAGAACTTCCTCACTTGTTTGAGCGCGCTGGCTTTTTATTGTATTCATAAGCGGCGAGGTCTGCAAATCGCCAACAGACGATTCCTGGTTTTAAACGCGTCAAGCGCCACGTGACATATGTCGCGAGGCTGTTTGATTTCTCGTGACAGAACGTGCGCGCCGCCTCAGAGGCCACGACAGCAGAAGCGGCCAACGATTTTCTGATGGTTAACACATTTACCTCCAGTTGTAGCAGACGACGTTTACTACTGGATATAGTTTGGTTCCTACTGAATATTATCCTGACAATTTAAGTGTTCCCCTATATAGAAGCAACAACGTGTGGTCAAATTACTTAAAAAATATATAACATCTTTTTATTTATCATTTCTCCTTTATCCAAGATATCGGATAATTCAGGATGCAAAATGTTAAATACGCACCCGCAAAGATCGAAATAACATCGTCTGTTTCACGGGGGAAATAAGAGGGTCCCTAAACGTTTCCTAGTGAACTCTCGTCGAATCACGCTGGACTCTCCATTACCAAGCGCGCGGAAATGGAAATCATAATAACTATTATTATCGCTGCATATCGACGTTAGAGTTTCCGCAACAAACAACGATGCTACCAGACAAACTGGCGATAATTGATAGAGATTTTTTCCTTATTTACAAAGCTTTGAGCTACCTTCACAGCAGTTTGGTACTCGCGTGTAAATCTAGAAATGACAGGTATGTGGGAGTTGGTGAATGTTGATAAAATGCGTACGGTTTCGCTAAAGATAACTTTGTTTAAGCATTTCATCCCGCCATTCCGATTATGCCCTAATACTACAGCTTACGTGGCTGGCACTGGACCAATACCGAGCCAATATGGTCTTACTCGTCTTCTGCATCCGTGGACTGATCTTTGAACCACTATCTGATTGTCTCAGACTTTGTGTATTAAAGTTGCATGCTGAGAGTCGTTGCAGTGGAGTGCCGACTCTTTAACCAGATAACGTAGCTTAGTATGCCGATGTCGGGTCGATACCTTGTCGATACTTACAGTATCGGCACGGTATCCGCCCTGCATCGGCCCAGTAAGCTGCGTTATTAGGGTAGGACTTGGGCCGTCATAAATAATAGTGATATCATTTAACAGATCTTCTACTCTATAGATGGATATAAGTTCTTTCACCCGCTCTTTGATTCGGTGCGAAATCTTTTTTCAGTTCTTTCATAGTTCAGTGATGCCTTCGTTTTTTCTGAGACATATGCGTATTCTCATTTCTTTTAAGCTCAAAGGTATTGGTCACGAGTGGATCGTCAAAATAGGATCTCTGTTGCTTGGCTTGGTTACACTTATACTTGTAACAGCCGATATTTCTACACATTGACTCACTTTGGTTAGAGCTCTTTTGGGGGACCAGGGCTGTACGGTGGGATTCTGAAATGGGTTCGTGAGGGTGCACGGGGGAGAGGTGTGTGTGTGCGTGCGTGCGTGCGTGCGTGCGTGCGTGCGTGCGTGCGTGCGTGCGTGCGTGCGTGCGTGCGTGCGTGTGTGTGGGTGGGATGGGGTGGGGAGTCTGTGGGGCGTGGAGGTCCCCCTCCCCACCCAGCTTAAAATATTTTTTATTTCTGAAAGTAACATGGTGCATTTTCCCGCAATCTAGGCATACACATCAACAAAATAGATGATATCGACATCGTCATATCTGACTCATATTTATATGATATAGAGGCAAATTCAACAAAAAGATATTAAAAACACTTTTTAGGGGTTCGTTTGAACCATCGGAACTAGATATTTCGCAATTCTAAAAATGTTAACATAACTGTGACACCAGAATTAATCCACCACCGTTCAAAGAAAACACCAACGTATTTCATAGGCATTTCATAGCTATGTTGACAACTAATGAATCTTTCCAGTGCTGGCTATACCCAGTCCATATCTATCTACGCTCCACCCACACCTCGCCCATGTTGGAATCGACCGACCTCTTGACTCTCTGACTATCACTCTCCAGAAAACTATATAAGTAAACTGTTAAATATTTTGAAACTAATTTGACTGGGCGCTGTTGCTGCCTATGGCAGCAACAACATCCAGTCAAATTAGTTTCAAAATATTCAACAGAATGTTTATTAAATGGTAAGGACATACGATTCGTATAACGCATCGGACTATTAAGCGTTAACGACGCACTATAGCTAGTCATTCGTGACGTCATGATTATGACGTCATCTTACACGTCACGTAGTTGTTTATGAGGTCATATGACGTCACACAATGGATGGATGAACTTGGAAAGGCCCATTGTGCGATGTTCTCGTTGTCGTTCCTATTACATTTTGTGGGTTCCATCTTTTCCCGCGGAAATACTTTGTAATAAATGCGCGACGACGGCTGTACGTCTTGTGGCGCCATTATTTTGTCTAGACATCGTTAAAGCTAGGTTCTAACTTTTTTCTAACGAGGCTGTTTCGTAAATAAATTATATCTCATGCCAGAAAAATAGACCGGGTTCCGCAGGGTCAAGTCAAGTCAAGTCAAGTCAAGTCAAGATACCTTTATTCTTTCAGGCTACAACTGTAGCAGATGAGGTGTACTTTACATGTATACAGTTGCCGGTAGAGATATATGTACATTATACGTGATATAGCGATACATAATAAGCTATAGTTAAGTATTATTTTCTTGACAATATATTATTATTATTATTATTATTATTATTATTATTATTATTATTATTATTATTATTATAGAATTGGCAATGATCTAAAACATGCAACATAGTAGTAGTAGTAGTAGTAGTAGTAGTAGTAGTAGTAGTAGTAGTAGTCGAAGTGAACGCACGCGTTTATTTAGCTCTGCAATTGCTGCCCGAATTTGCTAGTTTCTAGCGCGATTTTGTAGATAAATTTTATACATATATTTCGTATTAGTATTTCCTTTCAAACTTTATGTTTAATTTGTAAATTCTTGTCTTGGTTGGAGTGCATTTTTTGTCTCCATATCTAAAGGCATTCCTCTTAGCTGGCGGTTTCCGCCATTTAATAGGGCTCCTCTTACTGTGGGCAATGCAATACATTTCTCCCTGCGCCAGTCTGCTATTTCTATAGTTCGTAGGCTAGCGCATTATATTTGGCAAGATCGCTTGAGTGAGTGGATTTAATTCCTTTGTCATTTGTAAGCACAAGCCTAGTTCTTTAACTATATTCAACTCGAACAGACTAACAAATATATGACTGTACTATCTATTCATATATTTGTTAGTATACTTTAATCGGCTAGGTGTTAGTGAACCACTTAGAAATGGTTCAAACTAACAAATATACGACTGTACTCTCTATTCGTATATTTGTTGGTAGACGTCAGGGTTTCAAAAGGGGACACTGTTTATTTAGTGTTTAGCTCTTTCCCTGACGTCCTGGTGTTATATAAGTATATATTTTATTATATATTGTAGTAGTATGGGGTTCCTCCTTTGATAAACCACCATGGCAACCTATAAGCGTACCCTAAGCCTTAAAATAACAACTAAGGGGTGGGGTGTCACGGCTATCGTATCGTATCATGGGTTAAAAGACGTCGTTGGCGCGGGACCTGCTACTTTGCAGGGGCTTATCAATGTTACTAAAACTGTATGGAATGTAACAGTGTCAAATGAGGGAGTCAAGGAAAAGCTTCTGGAAGATGTTCTTATTGTAAAAGGTGAAGTTTGTAACGTAGAGGAAATCGAGTCAGATAGTTGCTAGTGAAGATGAAAGTTCCACTAGAAATTCCAGATGACAGAATCATGAGTGAACTCAAGAAGTATGGCAAAGTGCAAAAGATTGAACGGGAAACGTATCCCTTTGACAGAACGCTAGAAAACGGTGTAAGACGTATTTGGTTTGATAAAGTGGAGAGCCCTTTACCAAGCAGATTGACGCTTGATGGCAGCTTTGCCCTGCCCTTATGGTATAGAGGGCAAATTAAAGAATGCCGGATCTGCCTAAGTACTGACCATTTGGCAACAGATTGTCCCAATCGAAACAAATGTTCGCTCTGTGGTTCAGTTGGCCATTTTAAATGGCGCTGTCCAAAAAATCAAAACAAGCCCTCAGTATCAGGAGATAATCGCCCATTAAAGGATGCAACTGAGTCAAATGCTTCTGAAGCAACCGCTACGGAAGCTGTTGGTTTGGTTCATGCCACTGTAAATGAGACAAACAAATCATCAAATCCTGTTAAAGTAACTACAGTTGATGAAATTCATGTATTAGAGGAGGGTATAACCTTAAGTCAAGAAAATACTCAAAATGCAGTGGAGCCAAACGTTGCTGTAACAGACACGCAGGAAAATGATGATCTTACAGAAGAGCCAGTTTACAATTCCTTAGAAGATGAATTAAAATTAGGACAGGATAAGTTTAGGACTCAGAAGACAGAAAGTTCAGTCGATTTTCCGCTAAGCCCGCTTGATTTAAGTCAGCTTGAAGATATGGTAAATGATGCGCCTGTCAAATGTTACTTAAGTAGCAATAAGCGTCATAAAGAAGACAATAGCTCAGAATCTGAGATTGAAGTAAATGATATGGATGATGATACAATGTCAGTTGCAGAATCAGATGTGTCCATTCAAACACAGAGTTCACAGATGAAAGATGAAATGGTAATGTACCGATCAGAAGGGGGTGAAGTGCTAGTGCCATATGTGACGGCGAGAGGCGTGAAATATCGTCTACTGCGCCATGATTCTGATATTTCCAAATATGAATATTTGTCTGTGGTAGAACTAGGAAATATTGAATTCGCAGGAAAATTAGGTAAATGGTCTAAGAAACGAGCTAAAAAACCCCAAATCTAGTTAATCTAATGATGGCGGTTGCAAACATCATTTTACAAATTATGATTATCTGCACCATCAATTGCAGAGGATTAAATACCGAATTCAAGCAGCGCCACTTGCTTGAATAATTAGCAAATGAGAGAGTTGATATTGCTTTTCTACAAGAGACCAACATTCAAAACGCTGAAGTGTATGAATCTCTCAAAGATATTTCAAAAGGGCAGATTTTTTTTCTTTATCACAAGATAATAGTGCGGGGGTTGCCATTTTTATCCTGCCCCGCTGTCTCAACTATGTTGACGTTATATCGTCGTCATCAGATCCAAATGGACGATGGATTTGTGTATCAATTGATGTACTAAACACAAGTTTAAATTTGATGTGCCTTTATGCACATACCTCTCATCAATTGCGCCGTGAATTTCTAAATGATGTTTCCACAATAATTCAAGACAGAACGCCTGAAAACCTAATTATGGGCGGTGACTTTAATTGCATATTATACGAGGCTAAAGACAGAAACTCTAGGTCTAATTTTAATGACACATCGCATAATATTTTGAAACACATTTGTGAAAATAAAAGCTTGTTAGACACTTATCGGATTGAAAATCCAGAATGCCAGGAATTTACTTGGTTTTCAACCGATGGAAGGTTAGCTTCAAGGTTAGACAGGATCTATGTGGAACGTTCATTGAAAGGTTACATGTGTAAAACTAACATAAAACCAATAACTTTCTCTGATCACAATATGTTTTCCATCACATTAGACAATGCTGACTGGGTCAAACGAGGAGATGGATTTTGGAAACTTAATGTAGCATTGCTACTAGATAGTTGCTACCGCAAATGTGTGGAAAGTTGTTGGAGGCATTGGGATGAAAGAAGAGGTTCGTATGAATGTATAACAGACTGGTGGGAAGATGCTAAATCAGACCTGAAATATATTTCAAGGCAGTATTCCATTAGGAAAGCACGTGAAATACGAAAGCGTAAAAAGGCGCTTGAGCGGGCGTTGTGTAAAATTAATAAGAAAATTAATTATGAGGAATATAATTATTACGAACTATTAGTTAAATTAAAAGGTAGACTAAATGAAATAGAGCAATATCAGTTTGATGGCGCCAAAATAAGGTCACGAGCACAAATGCACACCGAGGGCGAAAAGCCTACACGTTACTTTTGTAACTTGGAAAAAGCGAGAGGTATAGAGAAATTAATGCGCTCACTGAAGACTAATGATGGAGTATCAGTGTGCTAAAATGCAGAAATGATTGAAACAGTATCCGAATTTTACAAATCATTGTATAAATCTGAGGGAAGCGAGGAAACTGCAACTAGAGATGTTTTAGCTAATATAACGAAAAGACCTCCAGATTCATGTCGCGAAAGCTGTGACCAATCAATAACAATTGATGATTTGACAAAATCCCTCAAAGGTATGAAGTTAGAATGGTCTCCTGGATGTGACGGACTTCCAGTTGAATTTTATCAAACATTCTGGCACATATTTGGGCCAGTATTAGAAGAAATAGCAACCAGCATTTTTAAGCAAGGGAATCTCCCTAAATCGATGGCCCAAGCATATGTTCGGCTTATATACAAGAGGGGTGACAGAAATAAAATACAGAATTATGGACCAATCTCTCTACTCTGTGTAGATTATAAGATTATTACTCGGGCACTAACATTAAAACTTGGCGCAGTCCTAGGCGAAGTCATTCATGATGATCAAACCTGCTCTGTGCCAGGAAGATCAATATTAAACAACACTTTGTTTATACGGGACCTTATTCAATTAGTTGAAAAGGATTGTATCCCAGCAGCAATAATAGCACTTGATAACGAGAAGGCGTTTGACAGACTAGAATGGGATTTCTTGTTTAAGTGTTTAGACCATATTGGCTTTGGTTCAAGATTTATTAAATGGGTCAATATTTTATATACTGATATAACAAGTTGCTATTTAGTTAACAATCAGCTATCCAAACCTGTAGTGTTGGAACGAGGTGTCAGACAGGGTTGCTCACTGTCCCCGCTTCTATTCGTCATCGCTTCTGTAGTTCATATGCTCAAATCAGTAGAGTCAAAGATCAAAACGTTACTTCTGTCCTTCTTATGGGAGGACAAAGCCCATTTAGTATCACAGTCAATCCTCACCAATGAAAAGCATGCCGGAGGCCTGGATTTGGTTAATGTTTCAGCAAAGTGTGCTTCTTTAAAATTGAAATTCTTGAATAAGTTACTTACTTCAAACTCATCTTGGTCAAGTGTTTCAAGGGCACTTCTCCAAAGGTACGTTGACCCATTTCCAGTAGAATGTTTATTTATGTGCAATAAATTGCCACCTAATCATCAAAAGATTCCAAATGTATATAAAGAACAGCTCGAAGCCTTAAAAATATTTACACGATCAATGCCACAACCCAATTGTTGGGAAGATGCCTTAGAGCAACGTCTTTGGGGCAACGAGTTGATTCGTGATAATGATGATGTATTATATTTGCCCTCTATGGCCAAAAATGGTATTCAATATTTACGTGACTGGGTAAATCCGAAATCTCGTAAATGGATTGCGATGCAAGATGTAGCAAGAATAACATCAATGAGACATATTGATGCTCAGCGCTTATTTGTTAGAATAAAGAATGCAATACCTGCTGTATGGTTCAAATTGCCGAAAGCACGTGGCAACATTGATATGTTGCAACCAACATTAGTATTTATGTCAGAACATATAAAATACAACATGGCATCTAGAGACTGGTATAGAATTCCAATGCAAAGTCGGAGAAAGACTCCTATTGTGGTTAGGCATTGGAACAATTTAGGATGCACGCCAAAGAACTGGAAAAATGCCTGGAAAGCAATACATCTACCTTATCTACCAGGAAATGCACGGGACCTGGCATGGCGATTACTCCATCGAAGGCTATGGGTCGGTCATCTTACTTATATGTGTAAAATATCAAGTACAGACCGGTGCTTATTATGTAATACTGAGGAGGAAACGATAGACCATCTATTTACTCAGTGTCGCATAACTACAGGCTTTTGGGTATATATCAATATGCTCCTTGCTAAATTTGGAACCAAATATGTGAATTTAGTGGCTGAAACAATTTTGTTCAAAGATTGCTCAACTATCGGACGAATCATTAATAGCAAGGAGAAGGAATTGTTAATAACCCTGTTATCTGTAGGAGTGTGGGCCATCTGGAAGCACAAGCTATATTTCGATCATTGTTGATAAACTGCATTCATTGTGAATTTTACAGGCTAGTAGAACATGGAAGAGAAAGTAGATTTAAAGACGTATGGTGCAAAACTGGCCTAGTATCGATTGAATACGGATATCTAAAAATATCAGAAGCGGAGCTTGTATAAGCTAGCACACTCGCTGCTTGCTGTATATTGATAAATGCTATTTTAATTTAATTTAATTTTTGCCTTTATTTTAAAATTTTAATGACTTAGGAGACTCTAATCTTGACCTTGGGTTCAGTATATTTAAAAATCAAATGGGCATTATGTCAATATTCTGGAGGTGATCCGATTTTCAAGTTAACAGAGTGTGATATCTTACAATTAATTAGCTTCCTGTTGTAAATATTTACTGTAGGTGTATTTGTTCCAGGGTAATTTGCAAACACTTACAATAAAGTAAATTTAGAATGTGAACCCAAAGCGCCATCTAAGTAGTCATAGTTTGTATACTTTTGCTTTGTGCATTATATTATATAAAGGCTACTACGTCCGTTGGGCATTTAAGAATTGGCTAACTGGCGTCAATGAGTGACTTTTTGTTACTTATTGACGAGTCACCTCGCCACTTGTTGGCGAGCTGCACTCGCCATTTGGCCCTACTACTATACGGTGTGCTACGTTAAACTACATATGATCTACTTAGCCTGCCGATCATGAATCGGCTCAATGACATCAATGATTAGCAGTAGCTTACTGCTAATTATTGACGAGTCGCTTTACCACTTGTTGGCTAGCTATGCTCGCCATTTGGGCCTACTACTACACGGTGTGCAAATAGCAATGTCTTTGTTGAATTTTGTTATGTTATCAGCTCTTTAGTAAATATGTTTTCTATGTAGTTATGTCACGGTTGTGGTATATGATAATAGAATATTTTAGCTTGCACTGTTTTGACATGTTAGGTTTGTATTGTTATTCTATTAAGAAAGCCTGCTATTTCAACCGATTTTTTATGGGGGTTTGCAAGCCTTTTTAAAGGAGTTCCTCCGTGAAGTGTATCCGACTGCGTCAGCGTCGGATTTTCCAAAAAAAAAAGAGAAAAAAAAGTGGTCGTAGTAGTAGTAGTAGTAGTAGTAGTAGTAGTAGTAGTAGTAGTAGTAGTAGTATAGCAATTCATATTGTGTTGTTGTTGTTGTTGTTGTTGTTGTTGTTGTTGTTGTTGTTGTTGCTTTTGTCGTCGTCCTCGTCTTCGTCGTCGTCGACGTTGTCGTCGTCCTCGTCGGATTCGTCGTCGTCGGCGTCATGTGCTTGCTTGACTACATATCTTTTATTTTGTTTTTAACACTGAACAATTATCTGTTCTTTTTCTTGGAAAGCAATAAAAGCTTACATAATCGATTTAAAACAGATTCGTTGCATAATTGGAATATACCTTTAATTTTGTCTTCTGTATAATTTCTTTTATAATAGCCAGGTAAAATTTCATCCTTTCTGTTTCATATCTTGGGCATACGAAGAGGAAGTGTATTTGATCTTCTGCTACATTGCATAGTTCGCATATCCTCTCCATTCTATCGCTTCCCACCCAGCGTTTGGCTTCTACTGCTAAGTGATGGTTGAGTGTTCTGAAATGGCATAGTATTAGCGCTTCTCTGGTGTCTAATTTCTTTAGGCATGTTTCAAATTTAAATTCCTGTTTTATTAGTGCGTAAAATGTCATCCTGTTTGAAACGTTTATATCATATTTCCACTTGTCCATAAATATATTCTCTAAGCATTGTCTGGTTCGTTTGACAAGTTCCTTCTGGTTAATATCTTCTAAGCTAAACACGTTACCTTGTCCCGTTGAGTCAAGAACAATTTTAATATTATTTATCCATTTGATCTGTATATTATTTGTTTGTATATGTTCTAACGCGCAAAAATAGAGGAGTGATGAAAGTTTGCTGTATCCAGCATTGACTAGGCTTGCTAACATACACCCAATCACACCGCTGCGTCGTTCGAGTATACACACATTATCTGTTCAAACGAATTTGGCTGAAGTACCACGCCCAACCGAGAAAACTCTGTCCATACCACGCTAGGTATATGCCAGGCAGAAGTGCTCACCTAAAGACATTCGTCAATTTATACATATATATTAAATAACCTTTTCCGCCATGATGGTGGTTATTTAAGGCGGTGGTCTTAGTATCACGAGAGGTGATCTTAGTCAGGGGTGTAGGAACGTACTTTGACCTGGGGGTTGGTTAATCAATATTTGTGGCCCAAGTCTAGAGGGCGATATGAGGATACACTATGGGAAAGGAAAACCCTAAGGTGCTCTCGCTCCCTTGCCCCCCCCCCCCCCCCATTCCCCACCCAACCCCATAGCACCTCACCCATGCTATAGTAGTATCACCAGTTTTAAAGAATCACTTCGGATAAATCAGACAGTATACTTTTCAAAGACAAGGAAAAAAGGAGAAACATTCTCATGCCCCATTAAACTGAGACACTTTAGCACGAGATATGCCTGTTAATTTCTGTTCAGTTTACTCAAAATACACTACTCCCCATTGGGCAGAGTAATTAATTATATATTGCCATTTGAAATTGTAAAGAAATTGTAAAGATTCAAAGTTATTTATTATATGAAGGCCTGCTTCAGTTTATTTTATTGAAATAAACAGATTTTGGTACTGGTAAATAAGACCCACATGATAGATATCTACCGAATATCGACCTCATTACGCATGAAGGGAGATCCAGTACACTGAATTTCTTATCACCGGCCAAGACCTGCCGCATAGTGATGTGACAATTATGTACATGACGAATGGAGATAAACCACCCTATCCCAGGGTGGTTTACACCCTATCCCATGGTGGTTTACATGTGGGACACCTTTGTGTCTAGTGCTCTAAATGCACGCTAATATCTGGGTGCTCTGTTTGTCAAGGGTTGTCTGATCAAACTTGGGACATGTATGATAAAGAGGTCCAAGTGTATAGAATTAAAGCAGCAAAGGCTGGAATGATGGCTGACTTGCAGGTGTCTGTCAGTGAACACGTTTCGATGGCATCTATGGGTCAGCAAACTGCAATGATTCAAGCTATGTTACAGAATCTGCCTCAGGTTAGCAAGAACAGCCTGTGGTGACACCAGAGATTTGCTCCTCGCTTGGGGCGGCTACTGGCCATTTGCTCTAGTCATAAGATCCTTTGGATCACCTGACTGAGCAGGAGAAAGATACTCTCTTAACGGATCCGTGGAATGTTGAATCGGGTACTGAGGTCGATCCCAGCGAGACACCTTTTGGACTCGTTGTGGTCGGTTCCCACCCTGGCTGGTCTGTGACAACCTCAGTTAACAGGTTAATGGTTCTGTTTGACTCGGCTGGAGCGGGTCAGGTTCATGGAACCGGTTACGTAGTTGGAACCATGTTATATCTTTCTGGGCCCGTTCAGCATCCTCCCGTGAGAACGTTGACACCAACTCACCGGTCAGTGCAGATGGAACTGGCTACAGATTTGACTGTAGCGGGTCCGTATTCAGCCAGGCAAATGGCACAAGACGGCTCCGTTACTGACCAGGCAGTTAAAGGAATATCAAAATCTCTACTTATGGGGAAGGCGTTAGCGTCGGAGTTGGACTAGCAAGAGGCTATGGCTTTTTTGCTGAGCTTTACAATTTCAAAGACCTGAGTCAGGCTCCAGAGCCAGATTCTGGCTCTCTGTTTAGTGCAGAGGTAAAGAAAGCTCTTGTACGCCATGCTGCCAAAATACCAGCATTCCCATTTTCCTCAAATATGAAGGATATGTTTGAGTTAGGAAAGATGGATTTGGTAAAAGACAAACTTCCTTAAGCACCAACAGAAGCCAGGAAGCAAACCGGGATACCCTATAATGATTTTGTTATGTGTGGCAAAACCCACAACTGCCAATTCTAGAGAGACAGGTACTGAGGGAAAATATTCGTAAGCATATGATGACTAAGCGTCATAAACTGAAACCTTTGGTAGACCCATGGAAGTTAGATATTTATGATGAGGTGTCTAAAATTGAGGAAAGCACTCGAGCGGGAATCGTTGCTTTATCTCATGTCTTCTGTCAGGTATTTTTGACATGGTCGACAAGGGTATGACTGCTCCTGAGTCAGTCTTTAATGTATCGACAGATTCTGTCAGATTGTCACAGGACTGTTTTATCCGTGCCGTTCAGCGAAGTTTAAGGTTAAGGCTTCAAATGGTTATTGACTGCAAGAAGCCTAACACATCCATTTCAGGGAAAATTCTTGGTTCTCCCATGGTCGGACTTCAACACTTTGGAGGTGTGTCGAAAAAGGCACTTGATGAGGTGGCAAATTTTGCGGATAAGCAGAGGCAGGTAGATATAGCGTGTGCTAAGGTCTATCAATTTAAAGCTAAGCCTCAGCAGTAATTTAAGAATGTTCAGTTGGGTAGAACGTCTGCAGCGCCGAACCAGCCATAAGCCCAGCCTCAGTGGGGCAGGGGTCTAGGCTGGGGAAGAGGTAAACAAATTCTAAAGGCGTCTGCCATTGGTAGAGGGACCCAACGTGGTCAGAGTAACCGTGGAAGTGGGGCCAGCTTCGATCAGCGTGGTGGCCGAGGTGGTGGAGGCGAAAAACCCTCCTCTGCTAAGAGATAGTGGTTCATGGCGTAGAGGAAGAGGTGGTCAGTATGCCTGAAATTCTGCTAGCGAGAACCAGTCTGGTGTTAGCTGTGGCTTTGGACCCGGTTGTTAATCCATTCTTTCCTGCACACAAAGTGAAGTAAAAGTGGATGAATCAGTCAATCCCAGTCGGGGCTCGACTGAAACTGTATGCAAAAGAATGGAATATATTTATTGGGGATGGACAGGTATACCATTGTCTGAAAAATGGATATGCCCTGGATTGGATACAGAATGCTCCAATCCCGCCATTGCCCACGGATCCAGTGAGGACTCCAATAATGAAGGACTCACAGAATTAGAAGCCAAGAGATCAGAAATAGATTTTCTAAGAAAAAGGGTGTGATTCGATTGGTATACGATCAGACGACCCCAGGCTTCTATTCACTAATGTTTTTGGTAACAAAAAAACACCAGGGGTTGGAGTCCAGTACTCAATCTGAAGCCATTGAACAAGTTCATTCACTCTCCAAAATTCAAGATGGAAACAGCGAAGACAATAATGGCAGGTTTATCAAAAGGATAGATCTCAAGGACGCATACTTCCACATTCCAATAAATGAACAGTTTTGCAAATTCTGACGTTTTTCCTTCAAAATAAAGTTTAGGAATTCAAAGCCATCCCGTTTGGTATTACGACGAGAAGAAGGGATGCTGTGGTCTGCACATACATAGACAAGTGGCTCTTAAAAGCAAATTGTCCAGTAGTGTTATTATCAAATTTAGACATTGTTATGGATATACTAACACAACTAGGATGGATAGTCAACATAGAAAAGTCAGAGTTACTTCGAACACAGAGGTCTGTGTACCTAGGGATGTTCTTCGGTCGCCAAATAGGAGTAGTATATCCATCGAAGGACAGGGTTCAGGCATTATTAATGTCCCTGAAGTCAACACAATTGGGAAACAAAGTTCTAGTTCGGGGCTTCCTAAGATTATTAGGATTATTGGTGTCAGTGGAACCGGTGGTGCCGTTTGCGGCATTGATGAGATGACCATTTCAATTGTATCTCATGCCACAATGGTTTCAATAATCTGACTCCCTGCTCAAGTCAATTCAAATTTTAGAACCATTAATACACCACGTTCAGTGGTGGATGGAGAGATGCAACCTTCTTGCAGGAGTGAGGCTATGTTCTCCGCCTCCTCATGTATCAATATTCACAAATGCCTCGATGGAAGGATGGGGAGCTTGTCTGGGAGATCAGACAATTTCAGGTCTTTGGAATCAGGAAGAGAGATTGAAACATATCAATATATTGGAAATGTTAGCAGTCAAGTTGGCGATTCAACACTTCAGACCACAACTGGTGAACAAAGTAGTCCTAATCATGTCAGACAACTCAGCAGTAGTGCCTTTTTAAACAAGCAAGGGGGATACAATCCCCGGACCTGTGTGTGTTAGTGTGGAACCTACTGATTTGGAGCAAAAAGATTCCAATATCAGTGAAGGCAGCTCATATCCTGGGGAGGTTGAACATTCTGGTGGATATATTTAGTCGCAGAATAATTTGCCGACCAACCAAGTGAGCACTCAATCAACCAGTGGCGGAAGTGTTTTTGGTTGCTACTGCTTCAGCTTGAAAAAGCAGTGCAATTCAGGCTTTGTACTAACGGGAGAAGGTCTGAGTCTGTTACCTATGAGTAAAACATCCTGGTCAACCTATCTGTTTGCCAAGTTTGGTTAGACATGGTTCGTCATCTAGTCAATGGTGTCCAGTAAGGGTTTTGAAAGTATATAAGAAGTGTACCATGGCTTGGAGAACAGATCCAACGTCATTATGTCTATGTTACTTAGCCCTACATAGTAGAGCCTCAAAGGAAACCATATCAAGATGGATCGTGGAAACAATTAAAGCCACTCATAAGATAGCTTCCAATGTACAGTTAGAGAGGGCTAGGGCTCATGCTGTTAGGGCCTTAGCGGCCACAACTGCACTATATAATGATGTTTAATTGGAGGACGTTATGTCGGTAGCCCAATGGCATTGTGAATCATGCTTTACGGATTATATTTGCTCAACATATCAGATTTAACCAACCATCTTGCATATGCTATAAATTCAAGAAAACGATCACAAT